>SCDS01001267.1:0-18791 GCA_004149465.1 Drosophila nigromelanica | reverse complement strand
ATATATTCTAAGTTTCAAGTCTCTAGCTTCAGCGACGAAAAAACAGCATTCATATGGACAGACGGACATTGCACAAACCCAATACACTCTTTTCACTTTATGAATGAGGATAATTAGTGATTGACGGATTCTTCTAACAATTGTAAAATATAATGAACAATTTGAAAAATTTCGTAAACAAGCGTATAATTGGCTCATGATGTTTAAGTACCGGAACCCATAGAAAATGGGTAAAAAACTGGTATAATGACCTAGTGCAAAAGTATCTAAAAGGCAGAAGGAAGCATCCTCGATCGAATAAAGTATATTTATTCTTGGTCGGCATCACTAACTAAGCCCATTATGTGCATTATGTACAACAAAAACTCTATCCGTCCATGTATATAAACGTTTCGATCTTGTCCATGCATTTATATTTCCATACGAAACAATTGAGAATGAAAAACTGTTTAGTTATTCGATATATTTTAGCAAATTAAGCAAATTAACTGAAGCTTTACTTGATTTTATATTTCTATGAAAAATAAAGTACAGAAAGATATCAAATATTTATTATATGTCTTCTAACTTAAGTTTTCATTAAATCTTCCTGTCGTAAGACATACGCGTTGATTAATAGTCTCCATTTGTTGTCGGTCCCCCCTTTTACCTGGTATTTATACTGGCCAGATGGCAAAGGCATATACTTGAAATGCTCATCCATAACCACCATATTGTGCACGTTTATATCATGCTATGATATACAAATATAATAAAAAAAGTGGATTAGAGAAATGGTTTTAAATATATTTTTACTGTTAACTTACGAAGGGACACGAGTGATTTAAATTGGATTTTTTGGTTAACGCCTCGAAAAACAATTTTTGAAATGATAACGTCGTATTCTTTTGGGTCATTAAGTTGCAAAAATCGAAGGTCACGTCGTACATAAATGGACGAAAACCACTAAATTTGCGCCAAAGACTGAGATTTATCTATAAATTACAAAGTTAATACCATTTATTTCTGGCTTAAATTCTAGTTTCGTACCTTTGCATTGGTAATGGGCTTGGTTAAATTGATGTAAATATTTAAGCCCACGATACCACGAGCAATAACTTTTAGGTCACATCTGTCGAAGGTACCAAAACTCGGATCCATCATATTACACTCTATATTCGTACATCGAGTCACAGTGGCCGAAAAAACTCCTGAGACCAGGAATAAAAGCGTGTATGAAACCCACATGTTAGTATATGTTACTGAATTATATTTTTGATTTATAAACCGAACCATCTGCCAATTACCTTTACCCATTATGAGAATCAATGAGCCCCAAAAACAAAAAACAAAAACGTGGATTATTAAGCTAAATGGTTGCATGATCATTTTATAGAACTTCGTGATAGTTTCTGAGGCCATATTCATATTGAATCAACCTGAATTGATGACATAATAAACAGCCTCTGTTTTAGCCGAACGCCTTGAAAACTTTAAGCCACAACCACTTTTCAGCGTATGTGTTGCATTTGTAAGGGTTTTTTTTAGCCATTTCAAGTTTATGTGGCAAGCAGCTCTGCCACAAGTTGCACAAGTTGAAAGTCGAAAACAAAAGTTCTAGCTGAGGTTTTCCATTTGAAATCATGAGCAAAGTTTTCGCTTGGCAGTTGTGTGTTTACCGTTGATTAGGGATTCATTTATTTGCATTTCTTTATGCAAATATTGTGGCAACCACAAAAATTGTGAGGCAACACGAAATAACATAAATTATGCAGCATATTTTTCAACGCAGTCGGCCAAAAAATTTGGACGTGATTTGATTTTTTTTTTTTTTGTGTGTAAAGTCCTGGACAAGCAGCAAATTAATTTTTGAGTAATTAGTCGCGTGAATTTTGACATGACAAAATTTAGGCTCTTGGCCAAATTGTCATTTGCATAAATTTGAAAGTTGAGCTTGAAAAAGGTCCTGCGGCAATCAGAAATAAATTTTCACTGCGCTAATTATGGAATTGAGATTGAGCGCCGAAAACTTTTCCAACAGCAAAGCAAAAATGATAAGTGAGACATAAAAACAAGCTTACGAAAAACACCTTTGGAATTTCGCTGCATTAGTCAAAATAACTGAAACTCAATCAAAAACTTTGTCTAAGCTCTGGCAAACTTGTTGCCAGCTGCTGTGCGATTACAAAGGTGTATGTGTGTGTGTGTGTGTGTGTGTGTGTGTTGGTGCTATAACCAGGCAACTTAGCTGCCATTATTAACAAGTTTTCGTTATGCAAATGAGCGTTGAACATCATCAACAACAAGAACAACAAAACATTAACAACAACACAACAAAAGCACAAAGCAAAAGCAAAATATATGAATACCCAACAGTGCAAAACTTTTTGCATGGTACAAAGCGTTTCTATATCCTAGCAAAGGGTATTTTTAATTTGTCATAAAGTGTGTAACACATTAAATAATACAACGCCGATCATATAATATTTAAAGCAATTTTTAGGATTATCCTATAGTATATATCCTAAATTAAATTTTAATTAAATATATTTTGTTATTGATTTTAAATGTATTTAATTTAGAGCTTTTGAGAATGTGGCGAACTAAAATAAAAGTATATAAAGGCTTGAGAAATTATATAATGAATATCCTAATAAAAATTTTAATTAGATATATTTTTTAATACTTTTTGAATTTATTTCATTTAGAATTTAACAGAATGTAACGAACCAAAGTTCAAACCAAAATCTGAACTTATGAGTGTGCAAAATAAGGCGAGACATTGATTCAAATCTAGCGATAACCGGGCTTACGATCAGATATGATTATGATAATTACAAATCAACAAAATCGATTTTTGAGAAAAAAGAAATCCAATACATCCGCAAGTGTATTAAATCTTTGCCATGTGTTCTTTAGTTAACATTTCCGCTCTTCCTATTTCAAAGCTATAGGATATATATTGTACTCTTGTCGGGCTGCCTCAGTTTTTCATTGTAAATGCAAAACTAAATGGAATTGATGAATGTTTAAGTGACAAGCGACAGTTCACCATTCCAGAAGTTGTCATTTGCCTTTGTCTGGCTAACAGATGATGTGGGTGTATTGACAGCCGCCCCCCTCTGGCACCGCCCTAAAACCCAACTGCAGTTCAATCTCAATCAATTTGGCGGCCAAGCAGCGAAGCTGAATACCCAAGAGATTGCGCTCGGGCTTGGCTTTCATAACTTGCCGCAATTACAAGGCCCTAATGCCGCACAGCCTGTGACCTTTAAAGCAGGCCATTGATTTGTCAAATGGATTCCCCCCCCAATCGTCCCTGCGCTGTCCAAAGGCTTGTCATAAATCAATCCAAGCGAAATTTTAGCCAAAGCATTAAAAGCATTACAAAAAGCGCAATTTTTTCTGTGAGTCGCGTATGCTGTCATGTCTTTGTCATGTTGAACAAAAGCAAAAGTTGCCAGCGGCATTGGAAGCACCGAACATTACGTATACGCCCCCGTAGGCATGCATGCAAAGGACATCATGGCAAATGAATGAATGGCAAGCCCAAGGCAATCTATTGTCTGCTTCTATAGGATGCTTGGTGTACGTGTGTGTGTTTGTGTGTTTGTGTCTTAGCACAATTTCTATATCCATATACTCGATGTGTGCGTGTGTGCTTTGCATGTTCGCTTTAAGCATTTGCCTGGCATTTGATTGTTTTCCATGAGCTCAGGCAACGCCTGCAAAATCCGCATACATGCCATGTAACTATGTGTATTTATCTTGCTCATTTATATGCATTCGCCCAGCGGCCATATCGACTATATATATGCATATAGATACACGTATATGTATTTATATTAGAATGTATCGTTATCGGTTTGTGTGGCCTAAGCAGTTGTCGCACAGCTTAAGCTGTTGTTTGTGGCTCTTTGAGCTCTGCTCTTAAGTTTGGCATGATATTAAGTTCCACATGTGGCATGCAACACGTACCACAAACAGCAACTGAGCAGAGCAGCCACAACACAGAAACCAGCTTCATTTCGGTTTCGTTCAACAAACTAGTTTGACAGCTCTCAGGTTGAGATGCAATCAATACGAGCGTACAGCATTAAGAACTCTTCTCCTCCCTCCCGTTGCCCTCTTGCCAAATTGGCCAAAGTTCATTGCCACGAGATTACAGTACAGCGATGAAGCAAGAAGCAACATAACAATGAAAGTGAAGATGCAAATAGTTGCTGAACTGGTCTCGATTCTGAACATAGTTGGCATAGTTTCTAGTTTTATAAAAAACAAACAAAACAAATATTTAAATAATAAAAAGCAATCGTGTGAATTAAATACAACGGCGAGAATAGCACGAAAAACGTGAAATGCATAAATTATATTGATATATGGCGTCAAACAGTTGCAATTGTCAATAGTGCATGAAAGAAATAAAACATTGACGCATTGACATTTCGAAATGCTTTCAATGCACATGAACGAACACGAATTACACATTTGCAGCTAACCAAAGGGGATACCAAATGGTGCTGCTTTATTCCGGGGATTTGCGACTGCAGGCAGCAAAAAATCATAATAGATATACAAATTTATATGTATATATATATAATTGTGTACAAGTTTTTGTGCACATACGAAATGGCAAAATTGACCGCCAAAGCGTAAAAATGAACATAAATTTCAAATTAATTGATTTTAGTTGGCCGCTTAGCTAATGGCTGTTTTAATTTAAAATAATGAGCATATATTATGCAATTCAGCGTTTAATTAGTTCTGAAAACTATATAAAGTTCATTAAAAGTTATACAATAATAATGTTTAATGAGCATAACTGAATGCTTTTTGATTAGACTAAACATTTTGTACTTTTTATAACTGATTTAAGCTATGGGATCCGGTGATAGTTAATTGAAATTATAATATTTATAGTAATTAAGTGATGATTGCGAATTTCATTGTGTTTTAAATGTTCAATAGAAAATTAAGTTAGCTCAATTTATTTTTATGAATCAAACAATTTATTAAAAATTATTAAATTATAAAAATACACTTTTAATTTCATATTAAATAAAATATAAATTAAATTCAGTAAAGTTATTTTCCATATTTTATGTATCAAATTAACTATAGGCAATTTATTTTCTTTATTTCCAACAATTTCTGCCGCTAATTTATATGAAGCTATTTAAAAAAAATATATTTTTAAATTTATATAATTCTTTGCAGTAATTCGAAATGCTTTTCGTTTCCAAAGCTTGCACAACATTAACCGCATCATTACGTTTGCATTCATTGCGCAACGTGACATTTCAATTGGCCCAAGTCGGGTCGAAAGTGCGCGCCAAGACTACATAAATCCGCAGCGGATGCCTGCTAACCGCTCCCCAAGTACAATACCATGCACACACACAAACACACACACACACACACACACACACATGATCGTAAGTCAGCCAAATGCACTGGGCACGTACAACAAAAACTCCGCCGTAAAATGTTGGCAAACTAGCGACGAGGGCAACGCTAAAAAGTGTAAGAAAATCAGCAACTAAATGGCTCGAGGGGCGGCGCAGCGCGGCGCGGGGCGTGGCGTGGCAGGGGGGACCATGCACATTTTGCTACTTAAAGCCACAAAAGCCACACACGCACACCAGCCAGCGCGCGCACACACAATGAGACGGCATCTTTATCACCGCCATTGTTGTTAATTTTGCAAGGCTGGCTGGCAGCTTTGCGCCGGAAACGGAAACTAGCGGCACTTGGCTGTCGCGGCAGCGTCGCGGCTAATGTGTCGGTGTGGTGGTGTGCGTCATTTACAGTTGAATTATGAGGGCACATAAATAAAATGTCGTTTCGAATGGCAGCGACAAAATGGCTGCTAAAATTTCCGTTGCGCACAGCACGGGAAATTACCTGAACTGCGTCGTTGACACGAAATTGAGCCCGCAAAATGTCAAGACGCACACATTGACATAAGCCTTAATAGACGCTAGGTGGGGCGGAATGGAATGGACTTAAATAACAGTTAAGTTCCGAGAACTCAATCAAACGCTGAGCCGCTTAAACCTGTCAATGTCAGGCAGAAATCTAACCGAAATAAAAGGATCCTACTTTAGCCATGTCGCACAAATTTGCCGTATATGTATATGTATTAAATATTTAAATTTGTTTGTCAGTTTTTAAGTGTGCCGCCGTCTGATGATGTATTCAATTTGGTTTTAATCCCTTTTTCTGGCCATACAATATTTATACGCACTCATGATATGCATATTTAAAATAGCTCGCTCCGAGACCTTTTTGAATTGATTTTTGGCCAAAAATTGTTTTTGATTTGAATACAAAAATACGCATGCAAATTGCCACAGAATGGGACAAAGAGACAGACAGGCAGCTTGCTAGTCGCTGCTAAAATATGCATGTCAAAATTGAAGGCATAAGCCACAAAGCCAACTGAATGTTATTTACATTGCATTTCTGCAGCTTGGTCAACTACTTATTCCTGCCACAGCGTGCGGCATGGGGCAACTTGGGGCTCAGCGATAGCCAACTGCAATATTTATTAATTTGTTTCTTGCTTTGCTATTTTCAATTTACGTTTACAATAATTCAGCAAAACGTGGAAATGGACAGCTATAAATTCGACTGGGCAAACACGCAACAAAACAAAAGGAAAACTTAAACGAAAACCAAAATGAAAACCAACACGAAAACGAAAACAAAAACGAGAACGTATTGTTGCCCCGAGAGCAGAGCGATTTATATGGCAGCAAACGATTTACTTTCACGACGTATAAATACGAATAAAGAAACAATAAGAAGTTTTTGGCGGGCTGACGAAGAATAAATACCCTTTTAAATCTAGATTTGATTTTTATTAATTCAGAAATCAGGCTACAGAAATTTTATCATCCAAATGTGAATGTTAATCATAAAAAATTTTTAAATATTGTATATAAAAATATGAATTCTGTAGAAATTGGTTTTTTTTATAAATAATCATATTGTGAACATTAATTCAACAAAATTTTTAAATATATAAAAATATAAATTCTGTAGAAATCAGAATTTTATTTTTTATTTTAAATAATCATTTTTTTTGTAGCATAAATAAAATATTCAAAACTTGAAAACGCTCCCCATATATATGCATGTTACAAAGTGCTTGACAACATTAAAATGCTCACAGTAAGGGTATACATCTACAATGTATAAAATGTAAACTTTTTATTTCTGTGCTGCACACAGTGAGGGCAATTTATGTTATGCCATTTTCAACTTGAAAACATAAAATATGCTGTGAATTGAGAAGCGAGGGTCGCGGTAGTTGGGGGCCAGGAGGTGGCCAGGAGGACGGTCAGGGGGAAGGGAACTCTTCCGTTTGGGGTCAGTGTAAAACAAATGCCGACAAGTGCAATTAAGTAGAAAAGGTGGCCGGAGGAGTGAAGTGTGGCCAAATGGTTGTAATGCCAGCAAATGGCAATGTGAGTGCGGTCAGTTGATTCAGTTCAGAACACTGGTTGAGGGTGTGGGCGTGGCAGTGGGCGGACCTTGCGAGAAGCGGCGAATAAAGAATGAGTCACGCGACATTTTCCAACTAGCGGTGCTTCAATTTATTCGCTCTTAACGCTGACTATTGACATTTAACAAGAAATTGATGATTTTTGATGATGCCTTTTATGGCTGCGGTGAATCAATCAAGAGCTATTTTTGCTATTTTAGCAAGCAAGTGATAAACTTTTATGTGTTAGGGTTAGAGAGCGAGAGGTAAGTTTTAATCATTTTTCTTCTTTAGGAATAGAGAGAGCTTTTTGGAGCACTTCATGGCTTCATGGCTAGAGCTCATATTCATTAATTGCACTCTGCTATCCCTAAATATTGTCACAGCTCATATTCCTCCTTTCCTACTCCATTTTCTATGTATAAAAATTAACGGCTTGTTCGTGGCGTTTATGCCAGCCGAACCTTTCTCACTCACTCGTTAATAGCCAAAACTGAACAGAGCTGTTTATAGACTAGCTTATTCTCTCCTTTCGGTCCACACATATGCACATATCAAAGTGTTGCCATATAATAGTTAAATTTTAGCAAGCATAAAAGTTTGTTACAGCCTTAAATGAATTTATGTCATTGGCACTTCATTTGAAGCAAACGGCATATACAAAATACCTCCAAGCCAAAGGGTGCTTGCTCAACCCAAAACTCCACGAACCACAAGCCGACAAGTTTTGCGTCTGACATTAAATTAATTTGTTGCCTACAACTCTGGATGTTCAAATAGTAACCCCGAGTAGCAATCGGTAGTGTTTTCTCTCTTTCCTATGGTGGCAGCGAATGCAGCGTCAGCAAAAACTTGTTAAAGATGAAAATAACAAGAAAACTTTTAAATCATTCGCAGTGCCAACAAAAGCAGCAACAACAATGCCAAAGTTATGGCCAAGTGCGAAAGAAAAACGCAACGAAAGGCGCTCTTAGATGTTTGCTAGGGTTGCTCTTGTGTGTTGCCTTTTGGGTGGAGTTGTTCGGCTTCCTATACACTCAGAGAAAAACTACGTTTTAAGTCTATGCAAATGGCATATGGAATTCGTACAGTTTTATGCTTAAAATTCGTTCTTGAATATTTTAAAAAAAACCATTTTGAATTTCAAATTCAAAATTAAGTACAAGAATTTTCTCACTGCGTCAAACGTTCTTAATGGAACTAAATATATTAGATTGAGTTTTTGGGTCCAACTACCTTCTTGAAATAAATAAATAATAAAAATCGATAAATAATAATAAATAATAAATAATAATAATAAAAATTTTTTTCTTTGTTATTTTTTTAAGTTTTTGCGTATAAAATTAGTTGCTGTTTTTTCCAGTGTAAAACACCAAGGCAGATAACTTTGTAGCTAGTTATTGTTTGCCTGCGTAGAGTGTCAAGGACATGTTGGGGCAGCCTCTAGACAAGTCCTAAAATGTTCTGTGCACAGCTGGGTTTTTTTCGGGTCGCGCTTAAATCTTGGCCGTAATAAACAACGTTTGGGAAGTTTTTGATGCCACGCCCCATTAGACAACTGGAAGCGTACAAACATATACGTACGTATGTGTTGCAGCAATTTGCAGAACATTTGCTGTAACCCATTTTCGCTTCATTCGGACGGACTCTCGCTGTGCTGTGGAACAACTTCATTAAGCGCTCGTCCCGCTGCAGTTGAGCAAACCAATTACGTATCGGATTCCGGTTCTAACGAAATGTGATTAGAGTGCAGCTGCCAGCAAACGAAATACAGTTAAATCGCATCTCTCTTTCTCTCTCTCACCCGCTGTCTCGTTCTGTTTTAGACCGCTGTGTCGGTCAGCGCCATAAACCGTTTTACGAGCAAATTTTATAAGCTAGAAACGGGGCTTGTTAAACGATTTAAGCAGCGGCCGTCAGTTGCCCGGTCAAAAGGACTCGACGTCCGTCCGGCTGGCAATATGCTCTGACATGCACTTAAATCAATTTGCGTCCGAGTGCAGAGTTCGTAAAGTTGCCACATTCTGAGGCAGTTGCACTAGCAACTCGGTAGTCTGCGTTGTCGTCGCAAACTCTTAAATCGTGCGCATCGGCATTGAAATGTCGTTGCTGCTGCTGCTGCTGCTGCTGCTGCTGCTGTTGTTGCTGCTGCTGCTGCAGTAAATTAAATTTACCCCATAATAGAGTACAAACATGCAACATGCCCCAAATGCAGCTGTGTGCTAAACTTTGCATATTTTTAGTGGCACTCTGTGCGCTTCAGCTTGTCTACAGCAAGCTGTTGCAAAAGCTCAACTAGTAGATACCCTATAACTAACCTAATTTCCTATAGCTAGTTTTAACTGCATTATTTTGGCTGGTATTTCTACACCCAAATTGAATCCAAATTAAATTGAATTTAAATATTCAACTGAATAAATTGTTTTCTCATTTTTAATGCCTTTTAACAAGCTGATTAGTTACAGGGCATTAGGCAACTAGCTTGTCCATGCATTTTTGCTTGTTAGCTGACGCACATAAGTAGACTACATTATTTTCACTACGTCCTGCTGTCGCTTCCTGTCCTGTCCTGGGCAGTCCTTTTAGGTCAGCTGCATGCTAGTAATGAATATTGCCCAGCTTCCTTTACATATGCCGCATTGTTTGTGTGCTCCCTTGAATCTCAGTCCCCTCTCCCCCCCCCCCCCCTCTCCCCCACTCTCCATTTCCGTGCCATGCACTCTCCGCATTCTTCACACTTCTTGCTCATAGCTGTCACACGTCTTCCTATTGCCTGCAGCTGGTAAAAAATTCCGTTTCTGGCTTGCCACATGGCCCTGCAGCTGCTCGTGTTGCTGTCAGTGCATGTCCTGGCTGGTGGTGCCTTTCAAAGCCTTTACACATGTCCTGCCTGCATCCTGCATAGCACTTTTAATTATGGCCGGAATTTTCATTTCATTTCTGTTCTCAGCACTGAGCACAGATTTCTGTCAAGTGTGTGTATTTGTGTGCGTTGATTTATGTGTATCCTTGAGCGTGTCCTCAGCTGCTCCTTCCACACAATCGTCAATTAAATTGGCGTTAATCTAATCAGCCGAGTGCGTGCAACCATTTACGGCCGATTAGTGTCATTGTTTTCGGGCTTGATGCGCGCGAGCGGCCTGCACACAGCTGATTAATTACCGGCCAACACCTCGGCCTCCCTCGCGTCCCCTCCCCAACGACTCTCCTCGGCTTGTCATGCGCACATTACGCATACGCACCGTTGCACACTTTAGCCGAAAAGATTGATGACAGTCCGCTGTGTTTTGATTGATGCTCATAGCTGTGGCCAGCTGAGTTTAGCTAAACCCCAGCTGTTGTTTAACTCAACTCTTCCATCAAGCTACAGCCGTCAACTAGTCGTAGCTGTGCATCAAGTCTGATCATGTCCACTTCTTTGATTATTTAGCTCGTTATAGTTTTTATACCTCTTAACGAAGTGAAAAGAGTACATTGGGTTTGCACCAAAGCTTATGAAGCTAGAGACTTAAAATTGTAATTACATTATATTAATATTATACATTAAATTATGAATACTTGTAATAGAAATGTTAAATAGGTATAGGATATACTCTTCCTAAAAGAGCAAGAGAGAAAGAGAGTAAGAAAAAGTAGAAAGAGAGAAAATATGAGGGAGAGAGGTGGAGGAAGAGAGAGAGAAAAGCGAGAGAGGGAGAGAGAGAGAGAAAGAGAGGGAGAGCGAGAGAGACGGAGACAGTAATAAAGGGATAGAGAGAGAGAATGAGAGAGAGAGAGAGAGAGAGAGAGAAAAAAAGAAAAGAGAAAGAGGGAGAGAGAGAAAGAGTAAGAAAGCATAGAGAGAGTAAGAGAGAAAGAGGGAGGGAGATATATATAGAGAGAGAGGGAGAAAATAGAAAGAGAGAAAATATGAAAGAGAGTTAGAGAGAGAGAGAGAAAAAGAGATAGAGAGAGAGAAAGTAGAAAGAGAGAGAGGGAGAGAGAGAGAGAAAGAGAGAGAGATGGACAGAGAGAAAGAGAGAGAGAGAGAGAGAGTGAGAGAGAGAGCATAAATAAGTCAGAGAGCGAGATGGAGTAAAGGAGCGAGAAAGTAAGAGAGAGAGAGAGAGAGAGAGAGAGAGAAATTGAGAGTCACTTACCTATAAAAAACACTACTTTTCAAATATAATATTTAAGTAACACACACACAAATCACTGAAAACACCAAAAATCTGCTGGCATTACTTGAATTCATGAGAATCGCAGAGGGGGGTCTAAATTGCCTTGCCGCAAGACAACATTTTCTTAAATAACTACTGCATGTGTTCGATTGATTTACTGTGAACGAGAATTGCGCAGTCGCTTAGACCCGTCTGCAACATTCTTACTTGTTTTTAGTTTTGAGTTTTTAGTTTTTAATTTGCTTGTGCGATAACAATTGGAATTGTAGACACAGCGCGGCCGGCACGTAGCACGCCCAGCCCCCTCTCCCCCTTGTCTCGTTAGTTGGTTGAGCTTTAATTTTGTATGCAGCGCACGTTGCTAGCATCTTTTTGCCTGGCGCTGGCTCGAACTGGCGAGCCTTTGGCAGTTGTCGCAACTATTTTAGTGACAGGCTGACGCCTTGTCGTGTCAGCTATACGCAAATGCGCTTAAAGCTGTCAGAATTCGCGCTGGCTGGCTATTTAATTAGAGCTGTCAGAGTGTGGTGGGCCAAGCAGTGAGGGATTCCAATGTGCGCACGCTTTAATGTGTCTGGCAGCAAAGGCAAAGGACTCGTGGTCTCATGTGTATGCGAGTCACGCGGCGTCTTTCGAACTTGGCATTAAATTTCAAATGAAATTGCTGCTGCTGTCTGCAATGCGATACTTACAAACGGCACACACACACGCCCACACACACACACCTACACACACTCTCAGTAAGTGTTGAAAAAATCAGCGCCTGGCAACATTTGTCCACATCACGTATACGCAACGTTGTCATACAAACTATGTTGGCAATTGGGGGGAAAAGAAAAAAACTTGTCAATTTGATATCCGCCTGCAATTGTCAGTTTCAGTTGTAACTTAAAGTTGCCTTAAGCGATGGCTTAAAGTTGCGCAAGCACACACAGCAAATATTACGTATACGCCACGTGCTGCACATCGGGACGCCATAAAAACAAATACAGCTAATGCAGAGCCAAACTCATGCATAAATCTCTTTAAAGTAATCAGCTGTGGCAGCCACAAAAAAAAAAAATAAGAAGAAAAACAAATACCGAAAGTCGCATTAAGCGAACTTTGAACGGGACTCGAACTACATAAATAACGCAGCATATGCAGGATAATAACCTAATGCGTTGCTCCTGTCACAGTGGCTGTCAAAATAAATACAATAAGAGGCAGCCAACCTGCGCCGTCCCGGCTCATCATCGTCATCATTCTCGTCGAGGCAGCTGCTAAAATGTTTGTCAAGGTGCAAATTCAATAAAAATATAAAGTCGAGAAAATGTTGTAGCAGGACCCTCGGCGCAAGGAGCTCGCTGCCAATGTGAGGGGGGGGGGGGGGGGGGGGGGGGGGGGGGGGGGGGGGGGGGGGGGCACAAAAGAAAAGTCAAGAAACTTCGACGACCTTATCGAGTCGTTGTCACGCCCCAGCCATTGATGGGCGTGTCATTTAGTTTCAACAGTAAGAAATTATTAAAATTTGGCCTTTGGGTGACATCAAAATAAAACACAAAAGAATATCCACGACTGACGACTGACGAAGATTAAATACCCTTCAATTTGATTGATAGTCGGATACATTTTACTGACGCCTTTGTAGAAATTTGAGTTTAACTTTAAATAATAGCTAAAAGGTTGATAGATTATTTCTGAGCTGAAAAACTGAGATAAATAGGTAGTTTATAAATATATCCTATACCACTAATGGGTAAATAAATTAATAAATAAATAGGAGAGGATAAGATAGATTGATAGGATTAGGATAGGAAAAATATAAATTTTATATGAATACTATATATTCATTTCATATTCAATGAAATTTATAAATTTTATATTCATACTACATATTCATTTCATATTCAAAGACCAGTTGACTTACCATTTATTACTCTATATATATAGTAACTCTGTATAAGATTACGCAAGGGTATTATTAAAACTCTCAACGCGATGGTTGTTTTCGGTTCAGTGGCGGAACTTTTCATTGGTTGGGCAATATTATGACAATAATACGCACACACAATGGCACTTCCACCAACACACACACCCACACACACACACACACACACATAGCCCACAAATAGCCAAAGTTGTGGTAGAAGAAGAACAGGAAGACAAGGAAGTAGCTGTAAAAGCAGGAGACACAAGTTTTATCTTTACGCTTGGACTGCGCTTGCGGCATCCCAAGTCGAAAACAAAGCCGAGGCAACAAAGTAAATTCCACGGCAATGAAGTGTAAAAATAACAAAAGCTGTCTCGTTCTGGTCCTGTTTCGGATTCTGGTCGCAGTCCTTACCTGGTGGTTGCCTCTGCTAGTTGGAATTTAATTTCACAACAATAGCTACACCTCCGTCCACCTCTCCACTCGGTAACTTGACCAAAAACTTTTGGTTTACATATTTCCGTTTAAAGCCATTCCAGAATGTTTGGTTCGACTTGGTCGCTACTTGTCCTTGGCTTTGCTTTTTAACGCACATTAAGTCGGAATGTGTCCTGCCACAGTTGCCAGTTTTCAGTTCCTTTGGTGGCCATTTCGACTTTTTATTGACTCTCCACGCGACTCTTTTGCGCTTAAAGTCTGTTTTTTTTTATTTTTAGCTTTTTGGTTTGTCCTGTCACGTGTACTACATATTCCATAGAAGTCCGGAATTGTTTTTCTCTATTGTTTTTTTTTTGTGTTTCTCTCTGTTTGCACTAATTAGAGATCCTTCCTGTATGTGTGTGTGTGTGGCAATTAAAATTGCTTGCAATTTGCACGTGCCTCTTTAAATGCAATTAAATTCGTTTAATTAGTTTTAACGACTGCCATTTTGCACTTGAAATTTGTCGTCTAATGGGAATTTTAATGCGTTACGCAGCCTGCACAGTTCAAGTTGCCTCTGGCATTAAGGAATTCCTAGGAGTTTCGATTATTTGCATACCCTGTAAAGCGGGGCCACAGTGTTAATCTACCGTTAACTGTGGGGCAATTAACAGATAGTTAAAGTCATATTTATTTACTTAAAATGCCTTACAATTTCAGTTAATGAATCGATAACTTTTAGTTTTGATTTTCATGGATAACAAATTTCCTAAAATTTTCTTAGTATATAGAAATATGGGATTTAAAGATTGAAAAAAATTCTTTTGTAAATCGATAATCGATAACAATTATTTATTTAAGTTTATATAGGAGAAGTCCGATATAAATTAAAAATCATTTGAAATCCTTAGTAAGTTAGTTCGATATACATTTAAATAAAAAAATCATAAATCTATAGCTTAACTTTTATTTTTAAATAGTATCGATAACAAATTTCTTAAGATTAGATAAGAATATATTTAAAGATTTCAAAAGCATTTTATTGTAAATCGATAATCGACTTTAAAAATGTATCGATAACAAATATTTATTTAAGTTTTCTTCAGAATACCTATTTAATGCTCTATTTTATAAAAGAAGTCAGACTTAAATTAAAAATCTTTTGAAATGTTAGTTGGATATACATTTCAATTGAAATTAATAAATCGATAGGTTACATATTTTATCGATAACATGTTTTTGAAGTCTCTTTGAATTTTAGAGTCGTCTGAGATGACAACCCAATGTGCAAGCAACGTTGTTCGAATTGCATCCATCACATCTCAGCTATTATTATTTGAGACTCCTTTGAGTTTCGCTGGTGTTTTTAATGGCCCACTTATGTCTGGCAGCTCTCATCTGAAATGTACGCCTCGGGCAGGGCAAAACAATTCAATTTTCTCGTATGTCATATGAAATCAATTTCTAATGTGTTTATACTTTATGATGACAGCCACAACTGCCAGCCCGCTATGGAAGCCCTCTCTTCCCTCCCTAACATCATCCCCTCAAACGAATGCGTTGCAAGTGTTTGTCATTTTTGTTTGCTAGTGTCAAATGCTGCATGTGGCTGTCATATATGGACACATATTGTCCGTAAATATATATATATATATACATATATGGCTGTATTTTTATAGAGATTGGCAACACTTGCCTTTCTCAAGTTCGCTTGTGCTGCTCTCAATCTCTCTTTCTCCCTCTCTCTCTCTCTTTCTTTCTTCTCCAACACTTGTGAATATGAAAAAATTCAAGAGCTACAACAGCTTTGATCAATTTATCAAATTTATATACACAAATAAAATTATTTTTTATCTTTATTACATTTTATTGTACAAATGCCATTTTCGTTTCCCTTCTTTTTGTTCCCTTGCTATATTTTCGGTATTACTAATCAGCAACACGTACCCATTAAATGGAAGCGAGAAAAACTAACTCAATTAACATGCTTGTCTAAGCACACACATATGCCACACACACACACACGCATACACTCTAAGTGGTTGGTCATATGTAAAAACATATAAATATACTACAGCTGCACGCTTGACTGCAAGATACCCTAGATATGCATTTGGAACAAGTCGCATTGTTTAAATGTTGGAAGGGCAACATTTTGTAGTTCAGATACGATCGATAAATGCTGGCGCACACATAGAATAATAATTGGGAGAACATCATATTAATTTTTTTTTTTTTTAGTTTAGTTTTTGCCTTTGTCAAAGTCACAATACGCCCGCTGTCCGACGGATGTGTTTTTGGGGCATCAAATGCGAATAATTGTTTACGCAGCAGCGGACCCCAAAAACCCAGGCAACCAACTAACGGTGCTGCCAGGACCAAAGGCCTGGCACAAATGCGGGGTAGGGGCGAGGAGTGCAGGCGGCACAATTCAAGTGCTGTGGCTGTGCTTCAGAGAATAACAATAGAGCCAAGTGGGCGCGGCGTTGGAGTGGCAGCAGCAGCAAACAAATTAATATAGCTAACTGGCAGTTGGGAGGCAGAGAGAAAAGTGAGTGGGGGTGGAAAAAGTTTTATTTATTTGGCCAGCAATCAGAGGGCCGAAACGAACGCTGTCAGAGCTAAGGATTCAGTTGGCCGCACATACTTACATTTATAAATATTTATGTGCCGCTTTGCGTGCAACATTCTAATCCAATCAACATCAGTCAAATGCACAAACAACAACTTTAACCGAACACCAACAGCAACAACAACAACAACAGCATGCAACAATCATTGCTGAAAATACGCCAAGTCAAAAATTGCACCCTCAACTTTTTGCAAACCTGCTGCAGCAATCATTCACTCAACTGCAATAAATTCGATTTTATATTTGAGCGCGCTGTCCATGCCGTCCCTCCCCTATCTCCTACCCTTTTTTGCCCGATAGCTGAAATGTAAAACGTTAGAAAGTTTTAGCATGACACAAAAAATCAATCGCGAAAATTGTTTAGTGACTTTTCCAAAAAAAATTAAAAACCAACAAAAAAATATCCCTAATTGAATTGAAAAAGACAAGTGCGCTATCAGCAGCGCTAGACTAACGGCCAATATGATAATGATATTTTCACCAAAAATTCAAAAAAAAATTTATTTTCTATAACGCATATATTTGAAGTGTAGAATCAATCTAGGGAATAAATCATGACCAAAATGTCATCAAACATGAAAATCGGTTCAGTTTTGGTAAAGTTATACGAGTTTGAAACATGGGAGCTATGGGTCCGAAAACTTTACATGTCATAATTTTTGTCAATTTTGACATGATTTTTGACCAAAATTTTCATCCCCCCAGAATCACTTTTAATGTTGTTTTTTATACTAATTGTGACAAATACAATCGATTAATAACATAAATTCGAAATTCTAAATTTTGAAAAAAAAAATTTTTTGAAAATGAATAAGGGGGGACCCTTGTGATTTTTGTACCAAAAATTCAAAAAAAATTTATTTTCAAAAATGCAGATATTTTTAATACAGAATTATTCTAGTGCGCAATTCATGACCAAAATGACATCAAACATGAAAATCGGTTCAGTTTTGACAAAGTTATGGTAATATGAAATATGGAAGCTATGGATCCGAGAAGTTTACATGTCAAATTTTTTGTCAATTTTAGCATGATTTTTGGCGAAAAATTTGACCCACTCAAAATCACTTTTAATGTTGTTTTTTACACTAATTGTGACAAATACAATCGATTAATAACATAAATTCGAAATTCTAAATTTTGAAAAAAAAATTTTTTGAAAATGAATAAGGGTCCCCCCTTGTGATTTTTTCACCAAAAAATTAAAAAAAATTTTATTTTCAATACTGCTTATATTTTAAATGTAGAATCAATCTAGAGGATAAATCATGACCAAAATGCCATCGAACATGGAAATCGGTTTAATTTTGACAAAGTTATGGTAATATGAAATATGGAAGTTATAAATATCGAATTTTGGGATCTAAAATGATCGCCAATTTATGGCTTATGGCAGTGACAATAAATAACCCATTTTTAGTACACAAATTGAAATTTAAAATATTGGTTTAAATTAAATGCAATTCGCATTTAGATTACCACCTTTCACACATTTTTCGTACAGGGTATAAACAGAACCGAAAACACTTGTGAAATGAAATATGGACTGTATCCGGTTTATGTGGACGCTTCACCAGCACAGAGAGACGGATTGATGCACCAGTAGCAATTTGCGAGTGGAACCAAATAGAATTGGTGATATCGAGACCCAATGCTGGTGAACAGTCCCGTTTTGTAGTGGCTGCCACATGGTGAACGCTTTCAATAAACGAAATTGCTTGTAGAGTTGTGCACACACACTCGGCCCTGACCTTAGGCACATTTTGACACGCGCCAAAAGCCTGACAACGGGACAGACAAGGAGGGGAAAGAGCAAAAAATACAAATTGTCCTGGCTGGTAGACTTGCAAGTGCGCTGCAAAGGAAGTGAAAGCTTTTATGTTTATTAAAGGGGCTGCATTAAAATCGCCGCCTTGAATGCAGGCAAAACATTTTTGTTAGCCATTTGCTGGGCTTTTGTAGCCAAAAGGGCACAGTTAAAAAGCACTATAGCCTGGACAGTCTGTACATAAACAAACTAGCATCAAAAAGGGCCACACACATAACTTCATCAAGTTGGGCTCATAAAAACGAGCCGACGAACAAAATGCGACCGAAAGTAGCGCAAGAAAATTGTTTGGCAGCACAACAATGGCAAGGCCAGTGCCAAGGAAATCAACACACACACACACACACACACACACACACACACACACCCGC
>SCDS01001266.1:0-37698 GCA_004149465.1 Drosophila nigromelanica | reverse complement strand
CTAATATATATATATATATATATATATATATATATATATATATATATATATATATATATATAGTACCCCTAGCGGGGTGTATATATATGCATAAGTATTTAAAGTACTGATGTGATTTGATTTTTGTTTACGTCAAACTACGGTCTGCCTTATCAATTTGGGCAGCGTAAGCGTGCCACTCGCTTTGTATAGTGTAAATATATATAAATATTTATGTATTTTGGAATTTGAGCTGTATGCACTTATCACTGAAAGTGTTTTCTAGTAGCACAGAGTAGCTTCAAGTATTGCCGTGTGGAGTGCACCCTGCTAACGGTGGGCTCCTAAAACCGGCTTTTTCGTGTTTCGTGTAGATTTATTGAAGAATTTATTTTACATTTGGTGTACTATAAAAAAGATTTTAAATGTTCTTGGGATAGGTTAGGAAAGCGTAATTTTGGCAGAGATATACGTGAGGGCCCATAATCAATTTAAGTGGAAAACCTTACGAGCTTTTATTAGCTTTTTACTTAGAGCACTTAATATGAAGAGGAAATACTACGACTTAAAGTTGTTAGGTACTTAAAAGTTAATTATTAATTATTAACCTAGGTTAAAAAGATAACACAATTGTAATACAAAGAGCTTAAATCCAAATTAGGTAAAATATTAAATTGATATAAATAAAATGTATTTCTAGTTAGAAAGGTTTATTTATTTTTTTCATATACAAAATTTATGTATGTATATACATATGTATGTACATAAAACCACTACCAAAAGTAAAAGCTGATCCATTAACCAAATTAACATACATATAGCTCACTATTCTTATCAACTAAATATCAGCAGTAGAACGCATTAAGTACCCCTAGCGGGGTGAGTTCAGTCAACTTTGAAAAGGATTCCATTTTGACAACAAAGGCTGATTAAATTATGTAGGCGACGCGCCCAACAAAAGTCCAGCAATGTGCTTATTGTGGTCACACTGAGACAACGATACACAAAGTGCCGTTATAATAATAAAAAGCCCATTTCAGATGTCAACGCACGAGCGAATTCCATTGACTGCTCGCTCAGACAGCAGGGGAACGAGCAGCAGCCAATTCGCTAGCGGCCTCAAACACAAACAAACAGTTTGACGACAAGCCGCAAAGAGAGTCAACTAAGCAGTGGGAGAGGGTGAGAGGGAAATTTGTAGTCAGTCAGCTGCGCTCTCAGCCAGCACTCTCACTCTCACTCTTTAACAGACTAAGCTTTGAAATACAAGTCAAAAATATTTTGTGTAATAAACTATAAGTCACACACACATACATATCTGTATATCAAAAAGGTGACCGTTAAATGGCTTAATGAATGCACAAAGAAAATGAACAATATGCAGGGGTATTCCGTAAAAGCGGAAAAATCCAATGGCATGCAAATGGATGTTGTTGCTGTTGCTGATGTTGTACTTGTAGCAGTCTCTCTGTAGCGTGATTTGTGTTTCGTTGTTTTATCAATATTACGTTTGGCCCCGGACAGGTCCACGACAATAAAGTGTTGCATTAGGTAATGAACTTACAGGAATTTCTTGAAGAATTTATAGAATGACACCAGTAGAAAGACAAGCGTTGAAATTAGCTTCATATTTCGTGTGCATATATAAATACATATATATGTATGTATTATTAAAAACGAAAAAAAATCTGAAGCACAAGCTATAAAATACACAAGCAATCCAAGCGTTTAACTTAACATCACACGTTTTATTAAAAATCTCAAATATGTCTTGATAGTTGATAATTGTATATTCTTTTTTGATATTTTATTCTTTAATATTTATTTATTTTTTTTTTTTGTTTGCCGCCGAACTTTATGCATTCAGCTGAAATTTCACTATCAATGTCATTTCCGCGTTGAACACGTTTTTCACACTAAGCTGACATAAAAAAGAGGAGACCACGCTCTCTTTCACGCATGTGTGAATGTTCAAACAAAGCGCAAGTGAGAAATCGAGAGAATTGAGAGCCAACAAGCGCTGGTGCTGTTGAAAAGAAAAGCTATCCCATGCTTTCGGCATAGGTTGGGGCTATAGGCAAAACCTTATAGACTTGTGAATGCTCTACAAGGTATCAACAAACTTTTTAAGAGTCTAGACTAAAACTGATTATATAAGAAATCAGCTGAATAAAAGGCCACATAAAAAGCAACTTTATGGTGAAAATGTGTTTAGTGGTACTTTATTTACTTTAGAAGATTGCAGACCTAAAAATTAATTTTACTTTATCCAGTACCACTTAGTAAAAAATAAAAAATAAAAATGTTATATACATATATAAAATACATATATCAAAATACATAAATTCATACACTTGTTTTTTGCTCTTTTGCATATGGCATGCCACAAATCGAATATGCTCCAGCAAGTGTAGCGTACATAATTGGGAGCGGAGCAATACACTTTTGTGTGGGCGCATTTAAGAGAAGCAAGCATATGTAATAAAAGCTCCGTTGAGCTTAGTAAAAAGCGGCGCCAGCATTTGTAAAGCTTGCAAAGTTGGCAAAGCTCAGTAAATTTACCGCATGTTTTAAAACTCAGGAGTCGCAAATGGCATGAAAGAATATTAGACACAAATTTTCTTCTTAAGTGTGGGGAATAATTCTTGTCTCGGGTTTTTTATGTTCGGACTCAGCCAGTTAGAATAATCTGGAAATTTAAAACAGAAGACACAGATACGTAATATATGATATTTAACTGAAGAAACAATTTAGAGGTTATCTTATAATCAAAATAATAAATATTATTAAAATTGGTGTGCTTTTGGCAAAGTTATGGCAGCTATCGGATGATTTATGATTTAAGTACAACGAATTGACGCTGTTTGCGAAAAGAATGACTAATAATATTTGTCCCAATTTTTATATCAGTGTTTTCGCCATTAAATGTTTACTTTTATATGACTTACGTTGCAAAATTCATGTTGCCGTTTAGTTATATTTATATAAGTTAAGTCTGCAGATTAATTATATTATATTCATAAAACTGAATTTTCCAATTGGGAGACTTGTTCACACGTGCTTGTTAACCACTGCACTTCTAGCCGGTTAGCCGGTTCCTAACCTTAATTTTGCTAGCTTATCTTTGACAGTTTAAAAGAGCTTTTTATCAGCTGTTTGCTATCAGTGTTATTAATTTCACTACATTTAAACGAAAAATAGTGGTTTGTGTCTTCGCTAACGTTAGCCGTTTCCCATTTAAATGTGATTTTTTCCAATTTTAACTTTGTAGTATATTCGATCGATTCTTATAAATAAATCGGATTTTAGGCATAATTAAGCTAAAGCTGCGTGTTGTAGACTTTTAAAAGCAGTTGACAATACAATCCGAATTTTTTCAAGAAAAGATTGTCTGTAGTCTTGCAGGAATATATTAATTGTCAAGGCAATTTGGTATTCGGTAATGCGTATGCGTTATTTAATTGGTTTTATCGAGTGTTCTGTACTGTGTTTAGGGGCGGGTAAGCTGCTGAAATCCATATCTCCCGAAATTTTAAAGCTGCTGTCACCAAATTTTACAAACAGTATTCTGATTGCCTCCTTTAACGATCGAGCTAAAAAATTACAAGAATCAATATTTTTCTAAAATAAAAATTAACATTAAGAACCAGTATTGCGCAGTCGGTGACACCCAACTGTAATGTTTTTACTTGTTTAATATTTAATTCGATAACAAAAATATTGTTTATATATTTTATTTATATGTGCCAAGTCTCAGCTGGCTAAAAATTCGATGGTCTATATTCAAAGGCAGGTCCGACGCGTATCGATATATTTATGGGCTCATTTAAATAGTCATTGATGCGTCTAAAAAATAAAATATACACTTAGAAACATTGAGGTAAACAATAGCAGTTGGCTTATCTAACTGAAAAGTTGGCCAATACACTTACCGTTTATCTGCCTCGGTCTCGTAAGGCTGATAGCCCTTCCGCCTAGCCGATTTATTCAGTCGCAACGATCGCCGCAGTTCTTTGGGCAGTGGCTTATTTGTCTCCCGCCTCAGCAAGCTGGCTAGTTGTTGACATCTGGCGGCAAATGTCTGCCACGCCAGCCGCAGCAGCTGACGGCGTCTGGATTCTGTGGCGCCACCGCTATTCGCTGGCGTGGCGTCATACAGACTCGTACTGGAGACGGCCCACGACGACATGTTGAGCTGCCTGGCTGCAGACAATGACTGAAAACCGAAACGGCCAAGTCAGGCCAACTGCTCTAGCTGATAAGATTTGCTTAACTCTCTGGGGAAAGGCGACGGCATACGAACAAATTGAATCCAATCATTGTGTTGTTTTGACGCAATACAAAATTGGTCGACAATGAGGCGACTATTTCGCCGTATCAATGGCCAATTAACTGGGCCAAAACCATATTACGATTGAGTTGAAAATTTGCATATTTTTGCACTAGCCAAAGTCCTAGAAATTCATTAATTTGCTATCGATAATGTTGCCAACGAAGAGAGCAAAAATTGTTTCGGTTGTCTGTGGGTGGCCGAAAATCAAGGACTGGGAATGTCCTGCTCTGTATTCGGGTCCTGGTGCTGAAACCCAAATGTGCAGTTATGAATTTTTCGCATAGACAATTTTCAATAATATTTTCCAGCCTGCAGACAGCTCACACTCCTCTCCTTCGCTCCACCCTCTCTCTCCCTCCCTCTCTCTCTGGCAGTGCTTAGAGGATATGCCCAATGACAACATGTCCTGCAACAAAATACAAATAGTACCGCCTGTCCGGCTCCCATGTGGCCAACACCTCTGCCCGCTCGCTGTGGCAATTGGTCTGCCCCAACTACAGCGACAGCTACAGCGACAACTGCAGCTGCCCCAGACCCTTTCTTGCCACATGCCACATGCCACACAGTGCCTGCAGCAGATATCCAAACAAAATTGCATGTGGTTCCACACAGTTTGCCGACATTGGCCGGGTCAGTGTGACTGGGCTTTTGGCCGGCATTGCATTGTTATAAACGAAAATTCGTTTATTGCCATATTGTTCGCATGGATTTTGAATTTGTCTTCAAAATGTTCTCGATTTCGCCGCCGGCCTCTTGCCAGCCTCAATTAGAGGCATTCGGACGTCAGCATCCGTTGTTGTCATTTAAAGCTTGTATGGCGCAAATTTGAGGAAAATTCATAAATTATGACTATCATGTTTATCTTAATATGTTAATTTTTTGCAATAAAAATATATGTTGCTAGTGACGTTGAAAAGACTATTCATATAAAATGTATTTCTATATCTATTTCAACAATAAGTTCAAGATTTATTGAGCTGCTTATCAGTTTTATTTGATATTGCCCTATCGTTTATTTTCTTAAACGATACATTTGATTGATTGAGCGATTGTTCCCTTTAAATGTATGGAACTTGTTGGAATAGTTCCTTAATTCAATTTAATTATTATGGTTTACTTTTAAATTCTTATAATGAACCATTAAAAGTGTCAACGCCACAACTTTCAATCAATACTTGAGAACCACATAGAACGGCGCACTGCAATTGGATCGAGTTGCTGTAAATATATGTGTGAATCACTACAAATGACAAAATCATTTCACTCCCTTGGTTGCCTCACTCGTATCCCCTAAAAGACAATAGATTTTCTTTGCCGTCTGCTCAAATCTCTTGGCTTTTAGCTACGTTTATTGATAATATGCAGATGACAGCGCCCGCTTTGAAGCAGGCCAAAGCTGATAAGGGGCAAGGTGGCAACTAACCTTAAAAGTCGACGAAACCAGACACACCATTACATACACACACACCCACAGACACTCTCAAACAAAGGGAAACCTATCGTTAGCTGCAGAGAAATGCATTTAAAATTCCATTTAAATACCAAATAGCAATAACGGAGGGAAAATCTTTTATGAACTAGTCAGAACCAGCTAGTTAAATGTGTGAGACTAGATGGCACCCTGTAAAGAGTTAGAAATATCTTTAAATCTATTTTAAATGGCTTTGTCATAAATACAATATCTAACAATTGTACAATTGTATCTGACATCTGTCTACGACAAACAATAGGCTTAAGCATTTTTACCTCTGTATAACATATAGATATCTTATGAAAATTTTAACAATTTTATTGTTTTTATGCACTTATATTTGTTATTATACGGAATACAGGGTATAGAACTATGACCTCAATAATGTATATTGGCTGTTGCTTTGATAGCCAACTAAAATGTAATAAAAGTAAATAGCATTCTTATTTACTTCTATTTTTTTGTGTACGACTTGCTTTCGGTTGCATTGAAGTTTATTAAATTTTCAATAAAATACTCGTATTGAATATATGACTTTTAATCGTTTCAGTTTTTTTCTTTGGTTTATGTTTGGCTGCTGAAGCTTAATCGACATACACATTTTTGGGATTTTATTTATTAATTTATTTGCCAGCCTGCCCACTTGCATTCAATATTTCGTATTTCGAAATTTCTGACCAGGCAGATACCAAAATATTGATATTTACCGTTTGTGCAATAAAGTGGCGTAAAGTATTTGTATCGACTATTGCACATATCAATCAATTTTTTATTAGTCGAGCTCGGTTCAGTTTGTAATCGAAGTTCAGTCCTATTTGCAATGCCAGGCAAATATTTGCGGTAATTGCAAATGAAGTTTTTGTGGATGGAAGGGGTAGTTGTTTGGGGGGGTGCAGAATAACGTAACAGTTGGCTGCAAAATTAAATGTGCCAGCCTGTTGCCAAACTAATGTCAATATGCACAGCTTAAGGGCAGCACTAGCTGCCACATTAGACCAACTGCTAAGAGAGGGTGTGAAAAAAAATGAATAAGAAAAGTAAAAATAAAGTACAGAGAAAACTTCAAGGATTCGCTGCACGTTCGCATCTTTAACGCCATATGTTGACTTCTGCTACATTTTTGCACTAACACACACACACACACACGTTTAGAGGTCTACACATATCCTTTATCTTATATGCGCTATTTTATGCCTGCCGGCAACAACTACAGCAACAATAACGACTACTCATTCTTTCACTTGTTATACCCTAACAGAGGGTCATTTCATTTTTTCGGTTAATGCGTAAGGACCAGAACTATGTGTCTCCCTTTAACGTATGTTCGTATATACATATATATATAGTCAGGTTTGTCTGTCGACCGGATTGTATGATGGTGCCATTAACTCTTAAAAACTCTATTTAAATTAAACACAGAGTAATTAATAGCTTAATGCTGCCAACATATAAACGAAATCTAATTGGCTATATAATCTATTGACTATAGTTTCTATAGAAACAATCGGCCGAAAATTATATTTTTCTTTTAATACAAACTATAAAATATATCGCTATTTCCTAAATGTTAGTAAAGGGTATTTAATTTGCCTTTGAATTTTTTATTTTTTGTATAGAGGTACTGTTGTTGTTGTCTCTGTTGTTGTCGTTGCGGTGGCTGCTGTTTTTGGTCTCCATTTTGTCAATAGATTGTGTGCCACACTTTGGCATTTTATAACATAAACTTTCATTTATTTTCGCTCGTCTTTTGCCACAGAGCATTGCTGTTGTAGTGCCTGTAATGCGCCCATGTTGTTCCTCGCATTGTAATGGGTAGCCACATATGCTAAGGCCACAAACAACTACACACACACATACACTTACATGCATAAGCAAGTACACAAGAAGTCGTCTGCTGTCTTGACATCTGTCTACCCGGGCCCACAAAACCCAAAAAACGCGCGACTCTTGAAAATCGCCTAAAAATGTACATTTGCATGCACATCAGCATTGGGCGTACATTTATCTCGCTGACTGTGTCGACAGAGCTTGCCAAAGTAGGCTGCCAGTTGTTGCTTAATGCGGCAAGGATATCAAAGCGGGCATCTGTCCCAGTCTCGGCCCGGGCTAAAACATAACTGCAATTCAGTGCTTAAAGCCGTAAGACTTTAAGAGAAGCCACACGTAAGAATTGTTGAAAATTAAACCTGTAAATATCGTATAAATATCGTTATTGCATTTATATATATCATATATTCAATTAGATATTAAGAAAACGAAACTTACAAAGGGATTAATAGCGGATTACATCGTAACTGAATTTTACATTTAATAAATTATTGTTAATTTCTAAATTTATATGACTTGATTTTAAGTGTTATGAAATTTTTATGACTTTGTGTACATTTTAAAATAAACTTGTAAATTCTTTAAAAATAATGTAAGTTAAACTTAAAATTTATAGAATTCTTAGAATTGCCACAAAAATTTTTTTCTCGTCTTGTTTACATATTTGCCTTTACAATTTAAATTTAAATACATATTTAGCACATATTAAGTTAGGTATACATGTATGCTTGATATGATTGGGTCAGGCAGCTCTGCATTGATGTTTGTATATATTTAAATACTATTGCCCAATCCAGTTATGTATTAAGTCTTTTTGAATGCCATGAAAATAAGCAACGCAATAAAATCGATGTTTTAAGGCATATTAAACGATACCCACCCTTTGACTCAAATATTTGAATATCAGCTGCAAAGAAAACACACTCCAAAAGTGTTTTCCTCTGCCACAAATCCATGCCGCACATGTCATGCGAAAAGCAAAATCTGTCGTTTTCGCCCAGCTTTAGGCTGTCAGGACTGCCAAGTCGATCACATGGCCCACGGCTAGGGTCGAGTCTCCTTAGAAAATCTCCTAAGAAGGCCGTTTTCAGCCGGTTCTTGTTTTTTTTTTTTTTTCTTTCAGAGCCCACACAATCGACCGACCATTTGGCTTAAATATTTTATGCAAATTTTCAATGCAATAAAAATTTCTTCATGTCCACACACACACACACACAGAGGCAAATAAAAATTGATGCCAATGCCGTTTGTCTTTCAATACATTTCCCTTGCCCTTGCTCCTGCCCAGCATCGTTTGTGAGAGTGCGCCGCCAATGATTTGCAATATGTCGCAACTCTCGATTCCAAGTTGCGCTATCTGCTGGGGCATGGCTATATACCCCTCTCCTATCCGTGCTGGCGCCGCAGCAGCTTGAAACAAATGTCGAGTTAATGCTTCGGATGACGACGACGTCACCAATACCGGCGACAATGAATGCCGCATGGACATGACCTCAATTGCATTGGGTACACACACTCATACAGACGCACACAGATGTGACGCTACACACTCAAATTGGTTTGATCGACACCAATACCTAAGGGTTGTAGCGTGTGTGTTAACTTCCCAAACCCCTATACAAAACCCTTAAACCCACCAACCTCCACTCGCCCTGACAAGGCCGGCGTAACACATTGCCGTCACTGTCATCTTTTAGGCTGACAAGTGCGAGTGCCGCATTACGAGATGTCGTCGCCAGCGCCCGTTGCAGCAGCAGCAGCAGCAGCAGTAGCAGCTGTCCTCCCACCACCGCATCAGCCTTTTTCCCAATCCATTTTCATTTTTTCTGTGTTGCGTTGCAGTTTTGCCTTTTGCCTGACACCGCCATTTTATTTAACATATTGTCAGTAAGCTTTAGCTGCGCGTTTTTCCTCTTTTTCCTTTATTTTTTATTATTTTTTTTTTTTGCGGGGCGTCAACACTTTTTGAAGGTAACCTTCCAGACTGTTGGCTTAGATACTTATACGGACTGTTCTTTCCAGCAGTCTGCCTGACTTTGGCTGTTGGGTTCATTGTTTTGTGTTTATGATGCACTTAAATTTAATATTTAATTTTAATGTATTTTGACAGCAAATGCAGCTACAAAATTTCCACATGTTCCTGGGCAAACAAAACAAAAGGCGAACAGAGCGCATTCAGCTAATGCAGAATATTTAGATACACTGCACACACAGACAAGACAGGCATGCCATATATTAAGAAGCAAATAATTTATGAACTTAACAAGGTAATTTTGTAGCCTAAACATTATAATGAAATAAGTCAACGTTTTTATGAATATTCATTTGCAATTATTTATTTATTAAATGTATGCTCGCCCGCAAATTAATATGCGCGTATAATTTTATTACAGTATATAACATTCGTTATTTTAAAATTCTTGGTTTAACCAACAGAATTATGTTATTTTCTACAGTGTAGAAAATTATGATATAATTTCAAATTATTAAAACTGATTATTAATTTAAAAAATGAAGTTAAAAAATATATTAATATAATAAATATATTAATATAATAAGTAATATTTGAATATTATTTCTAAGAACATACCTTTCTTTTTATTACTTTTTCAACACACGACAATTTTTATTTATTAGTTTATTTTTTAAATAGTATATTTTATGTATTATTTAATATTATATAAATTTTCAACATTTTTCCAAATTTCCCCACCTCTTCATCGAATACCAGACAAGTTTATTTCCTTTGCAACTTTCTTTCATTTCTCAACTGTCACATTGTCAAACAATTCATCCATATACCCCATTCTCATATTTGATTTCATAGAGTATAGCTTTAGCCATTTGATTTGCCCCATTTTAGCTGACGCGCATTTTGTAGCACACTTTTGTGCGTCTTTGATGTGGCACGTGTGCACGTCTTCTTTATTGCCCCGTCTGGCAGCATTGTTTGGTTTTTTTCCTTCTCTTCGTTTCTTATGTTAAACATAATTCCAATCAACAGTTTGTATCAATAAATAACATTAGCAGGGCCAACAACCCCTCCACGCAACGCGAGTTGGCCGCTAATGAGGGTCCAAAAGCTACCTGCCGAGAGGAAAAAGGAAGAAAGAACGCGGCAAAGAAAAAGAAAAGCGCTTTTGCCTTTTCATACATAACATTCGAGTGTCTCGTAAAAATTTCAATTATCCTAAATGATTAACTTTGTTTATTACACTGCTGCATGATGCTGTTGGGGAAATGCGGAGGGTGGTTTGCAAGGACGCTTCTCTTCCTGGCACATCATTTATCAGTTTATGACTTGATTCTATTATTTATTGGCACTCGAATACCGGGCTAAGCGAGGTGGGCGGCTGCTTCGACGCGTCGCAATTTCAATTATAATTATGTGCAAATCGTAAAAAAAAGAGAGACGCGCCACCTTCTGCGCTTAAGATAAAAATCACTTAGTGTGCACACACACCCACAAACACAGGCAGGCGGGCACACACAGATACATGCAAAGTTTATAGCCAACAAAAATTGTTAATAAATTAAGCGGAAATATATTTTTCCAGCCAATGCCGGAGGTCATTGTTGTTCTTGTTGTTGTTGTTGCCTCGCTCCATTTGGTCCTTTTAGCAAATACTCGTATAATGCTTTCGGCGGGGTAATGGTTTTTTAATTTTAGTGTCGTTGAAATTATGGTCGAAACAATAATTTAATAAGTTAATGTCTTCTTCTGCTTCTGCCGCTGCCATCGCCTGCGCTTTGTATTTTTCTTGCCAAAGGCAAAAGCCGCGCGTTGGCAGCGTAAACAATTTTCATTTGCTGCCTTCCCTTCCCCCTGTCTCCGTCCCCGTAAACGTCACCGTTCCCTCACCGACCCACGTCGCTGCCTTGCAGTGGAGCAACCAACAATTTTCTCGCAGTGGCAACAATGTTATTTATGTATACAGTTTGTTGTTGTTTTTGTTGTTGTTGCTGTTGTTGGTGTTTTGCGGCCAGCAGGTGCAAAGTTTGCGGGAGGTAGCTCCGAACAGTGATTGGGGCGTGTGACGGCAGGGGGAGGGGCCTGTAATAGTCGTTTGTGTGCCTGCTGCTGCTTAAATTGTTTTCCCCAGCGGGGGGCACGCAAAACAGCTGCTGGATTGTTGCCATAGCCAATGGCTATTAGCTACTACCAAGAATCAGGCTAAGTAACTGATAAACTACACGTACTCACACATATTTCAATATTTACATTTATATGTTTGCGTGCTATTTGCGTCATAGCTGCTGCTTTAAAATTGCATTGAATCAGTTTCAATTCTTTGTAGTTATGTTATTAATTTATACACTCACACACACAGTCACTACCCCTGCCACGCCCCCTGCTTATCTTAAAAATGCCTTAGACACAATTGCACAATGTAATGGCAAAGAACTTTATGACTTGGGATTGTTTTTTATTGCATATATCGTATGTAATTTGATGTTTTATGCTTTTGGGGCATTTTGAAGGCTTCACTGTATCTAAATACCTATATAACTGGTCAGGCCAGTCAGTCAGCTAGCCAGGTTAGCTAGCAATTTTGCATAAATATTTTAGCATTATACTTTATGATTTTTTACGATTTTTTATATTTTTTTTTTTTATTTGCTTTGACCAACCCAAAAACAAACCTAACAAACGTTAGCCATTAGAATTGACTGACTTTGCTATACTCTATTTTTAAAGCTGACAGCAGAGGCATAACAATAAAACTATTTTATGCTTCTACCTGAGACTCAAAAGCTTTTCATACGAGGTCTTTATTTTTCAAGGTGTCTTTTAAAGGTTTTATTTTCATTGAGCCTAGGTTCATGCGGTCACGAACCAATACACCCGTTTCCTTCGCAGCTTACAAATTTTTTAAACACAAATATACACACACGTACACACACACCGTCGTAGATCCAGGCTGCATAAAATTGTTCGGTGCAAGGCAAATAAAATAACATGGGCAAAAAGTAACGAGAATGACGACAAGCCTGACATGCCATGTGTCCTGAATCCTGTCTGTAGATAGCTTGACATTTTCGGTTGCTGCTTGCTAAAAAAAAAAAAGAAACCCCCAAAAAATAAAGGAGTCTTGTGGGAGGGATACACAGTAAGCCCGAGAAACAAACACACACACGCAAAACATAACCAATTTGTGTCATCATAATTGTAATTCGTAGTCGGGTGCTGCTGTAGCTGAGGCTCTCTCGCTCTAGCCCAAACAGCTGTCTCCTTCACAGGGGGCGCTGCCAACCTGACTCGCTGTCTGTCTGTTTGTATGTCGCAACAAAAACAATCGCACTACAAAACTCAGCATATTTTGCCATAACATATGCAAATAAAATATTATATATATATATATATATATATATATATATATATATATATATATATATATATTTATCTGCATACTTTTAGGCGTGGCTAAAAACAGCCAAAGAGAGACAAAGAGAAAGAGGGAGAGCGAGAGAGCAACTGAGAGAGACAGCCATTACTTTTGTCAAATTAATTTGGCAAATTGAAGTTCGAAGGAAGAGAAATGAAGAGGGCTGGGGGCGCTTCAATAAGTAGCTGGAATGCCAGATATCCCAGCATAGAAATAAAATATCTGGCGGATAAGTTGAAAAGGTAGAAAAAAGGTATATGGTATACCCTTTGGCGCAATCGGTCATGAAATCCATTATGATGATTGTTAAAAAGTATTTCTTGTGGCATTGCACAAATAATCGTGGCCCCATCAAGTATTTAAAAAGTAATAAAAACATTGCCAAAAATGTTTTCAGCTCAAATGATAAAGGTTCCAGCGCATAGAACTTCTGGCCCAAAAGGAAATTAATAGCAACAACAAAAAGGACAACTATGCGAGCACGCCAAAATAAAACAAAACGAAACAATGCGAAATCAAACAAAAAGTAAAGAACCATTGCTCAATAATGATGCCAAAGTCAGCGGCAACGCTCTCTATGTGTGTGTGTGGAAAGAGAAAAAACAAGCAAATGAGAGAGAGATTGAGAGGGGCGTAAAAGTGGAGCTCATAGCCAAGCAATCAGCGCATAAGCACGCCCTGTAATCAAGCATAGACCCCTGGCAAGAACCCTTTTCCAAACGCAGCCCAGGCGACCCAACCAACCAAACTGAGGCGCAGCGTGGCAAAATGAAAAGTTTTATAATTAAAATTGGGAAAAGAGAGTGAGTGAAGCATGTTTTCTCGCAGTCACTGTGTGCACAGATAATCAGTGAGTGTTCCGAAAAGTGTAACTTATAAATTTCGTTTAAATAAATATAATATATTCCGCATAAACTGATATTGATATTTTCGTATAAAAAGAATATATATATATATAAATAAAAATAAACTTCGGCACTAAAACTTATTTTTTCATTTAGCGAAATTCATTTTCTGAAGAGTTGGATTTGGCGTATTTCCGGAGCAATGTTTATTGGGAACACTCCACACATTGACTTCCCGCTGGCCAACGGCGCTTGATTGAAGCTTTTCAACGTCATTTGCTAATAATAGCAACGATTGTTATGGGAAGTACTTCTTATAACGTATGTCAGATGCGAGGTGCTTGTCAGACATGGCCATAATGATAATGGCTCCTTTCTTTGCCAATTGGCCATTCTTAATTGCTGCCGCAGCATAATTGCTTGTCCAATTTTTCCAGATAGAGTTCATTGACACCCAAAACTCTGGCATACGGTTGGGAAATCGGGTGCACATATATATGACTGAGACGTACATCAATCATGTGACAGAGGGAGGCACTTTTGAATTCCATTGAATAATAGTTGACAATTAACATTAATTTGTGTGATAAATGCGCAAAATCAATTATTAGGCCATTGAGGCGTTTCTATTATTGACATGTGGCATATTAACAGTTATGGCATTCCATTAAATATGCATTTGTTTCAATTACCTCAAAGCTCGGAATGTGTGTAAAAATGTTTAAAGTTATTTTCATGCTAATTACAACATCTAGAGACAGCCAGCTACGAGTACTTGTGAGATTGTTGAAGATGTATCACTTGGGGCATTTAAATTTTTGAGTTTTAATGCAAAAGCCGCACATACACACAAACACACAGATACACACATCCTGACACAAATGCATATATGTGAGACGCAAATTAACTTATGGCAACAATGCGACTCGCAGGCGTCGCCCACATCATCAACAACTTCATCATCAAAATCCACATCCTCATCATCATCAGCCACGTCGTCTTCATTGTTGCCGTTGACGACGCTGGGATAATAGCTAGGTATACTATGTAGCTACACTATATATATATGAATATACATATATACACCAACATATGCCCTGGCACTAGATGTCTGTATGTGTATATTCGAGTGACACAGTTATTATCCAAATGCCTTGACGATGCAGCCAAGTAGTAAAATTTCAAACAATAAGAAAGCAACTGAGAAAGTTGAATGGTTTCAAATGCTCTTTCCACAGGTATTTTATAAATGATATATAATATATGATTCTTTATTTATATATTATTTATTTATAAAACCGATCATAAGGTTGAAACCTTATAACGAGTGTGAGGACTAGCAATGGCTACCATGGCCTTCATCTAGATACAGGTGTTTTATGATTATTTAAAAAGATAATTTCCTTAGATAATATATTATAATGAATATTTGATTGTAATAATATGTGATAATAATAATAAGATTTTGAAAACATTTTTAATCTTTTATTATTTAGTGGCAAATAATTTTGTAATTCCTAGGCTTGGATATATATGCCACATTTGTTTTATCTTTATCGAGCAGTCTGCCAAACTGAACTGAGATTAACTGGTGAATGTATCTTGAAATATTTACAAATCTGTTTTCAGTGTATAATTCGTTATTGTTGCACATCTTCTAAATATTGGATGCAACAAAGAGCCTGCTAGTTGAACATTAGCTCGTTGGGTGCAGGGTATCAATTCGTTGCATGCCTACGGGCGTCTCAGGAAATTGTGGCAATTTCGCTAGACTTTTGTGCAGTGAAAGTGTGCGCATGCAACTTACTTTTGCTTGTTTTCATCCTTAATTAATAATTAAGAAATAAGCATGACAACCGACAGCAGCAGCGGCGACAGTTTTATTGTTGTTATTGTTGCAGTTGCCTTTGCCTTTGAGTGTGGCATTACTTAAGGCGCCCAATTCACGTGGTTTAATTAGTCAGCCAGGCTTAGTTGGCTGGGCTTAAAACCAGCAGTTTGGCTTAATGGTAATGGCCCTGGCTAGCTAATTGCAAGTTTGCGAGCAAGCTTTTGTTTTTCCAACTCATTTGGCACACATCCATTTGCGTTTCCATTAACTAACCCATGATTGTATATCATTTTAAAATCAGGTACATACTCGAACAGAAACAATCACAAATCGGGCAATTTTCAATTCAATAAAATGCAAAAATATTGTGTGCTACAAAAAGAAGAAAAAAGAGAACTAAAGAAAATCTGTGAAGCAGCTCATAAAAATGTAAAAATTTTGCACCCGACGCAGCACTTAAAAACGAACCACAATGCGTAACGGTGTGTGTGTGTCTGTGTGTGTATGTGTGTGTGTCTGTGTGTGTCTGTGTGTGTGTGTCTGTGGTGTTTTGGTGTGAGACGTCAATCCATAGCCAATATGGCCGCGTGTGCGTGTGCGCTCAAACCAACGCACTTCCGGTTTAATTAAACGGAAACTGATTTAATTGCATATTTGATGAGCTGCGAGGCGGCGGCCAAATGGATGGCTAGGCACAACACCGAGGTCCTTTGCGTTGTTGTAATCCTCGCTCAGGCTGTTGCTGCTGCCGCTGTTGTTGTTGTTGTTGTTGCTGCTGTCGCCAGGCGCACTTAGTTATGCAACAGTAACAAGAAACAGCCGCAACGCCCAGGACTATATGACTTGACGCTTTGAGAGCTTAGCATAAATTGTGATGAATACTAAAAAGGCATTTTATTTATGCCTTACTTAATTACACACACAACAACACACACACACACACACGCACAGCATTTGGGAGTGTTGATCTTTGTCGCCTTGCAACTGTGAAAAAGTGGCAATATCCTTGTCGTCCTTGTCACCTAAGCGAAATAAATAAATAAAGCAAATCGTCTTCAGTTCTAGACAGTTCTTAACAACGTTTATGCGTCTTGATGATGTGAGAAACATCAAACCAAATACTATGTCTATATAACTCTCAAATCATAAATAGAAAGGTAGTAACATTTTTAAAGTTGACTTTAATTTAATCTTACTAATATTTGGTTAAAGTATACAAAAGTCTTAGGAACAAACTAAAAGAAAAATTATGAAACCGTATAAAAATGCATTCAAATAAATTCTACAGAAGTGGCAACGTTTGGTGAATATAGATTTTAATCTTTAAATCGAGTAAAATATGTTATCTTACCTCGATTGAGCCAAGTTCTCATCAATTGTTACTTTAATAAAAAGCTGATTTTATATTTAACAGTTATCAATCGCATTTCCTTCCTTATTATTGGCACTTTATGCGAAAATACTTTTCACGATATAACTTTTCGCATAAACGTTGCTTTCATTTATTTTCCTGTACGCCTCGGCGCAGATAGTTAATTTTTATCATTTCCTCTTCGCGCCACAGCCAATGAAATTGACAGTGTCCAGTATTTTTCACTTTCTTCTTGGCCCGGCCGCTGACTTTTAATTTAATGTGCGCATTTTTATGAACATGTTAATTTGATATTCAATAAAGTTGGTTTGATTTTCGGCTTTTAATGGATTCTCGCATTTAATGACATGCCGGCCGCTACCACGCCGGCTCCCTGCTCCAATCTTCTGTTCGTTGCCCTGTTTTAATGCCTCCTTCCACCGCTTCACTCTCACTCAACGCTTCGCTGAAGATTACCAAGCCTCCACTTCTCCTGTCCCACTTTTTGGTCGGGGGTGCAAATTGCTGCACAGCTTGTTGGGTTTGTGATTTGTGTGCAGAATGCGAACTTCCCCATAGCCGAGGTGTGGGTAGGTGTGGTCAGAGCAAAACTGAGATTGTAAAATGTGAAAATCTGAAAATCTATGCATAAAAGTGCGCTATTAATATTTTGCTTGGCACTCGAGTTGGAGCTGTGTTTGGTTGCTTTTGAATAGCTGCAGCTAATTAGCGTAAAAAAGTTGGTTAAACTGATGTAACTAAAAGCTTATGGCTTTTTTAACATTCAGATAATCAAAATGCAGAGCGTATAATCTATTATTACAATAAAAAATTAACAGAAAATACAAAAAAAGGTGAAATTCAGACATTTTTGATTTTTTTTTCATATTAAAAAATTTTTGCATTCTATATCTATAAAATAATATTACTATATACGATTAATGGAATATAAATATATTATATTATTCAATAGATATAGAGTATAACATAGAATCAAAAATGTCTGAAATTCAACAGATTTTTGTATTTTTTGTTTTGTTCTGTTCAGTCTCCTTGTTTTTATGGTGTGTCTAAATAGATATATTTTGTAGCTATTCTTCAGCTCTTCATCCCAGTTGGTACTCATTGTTAGCTAAGTCGTTGTAAGCAGCTTTCGGTGCTTAACCCACTCGCCCATAAAACTCACCTGATTTTAATTTAGAAGCCGACCGGAGTGCAAGTCGCAGTGGCAGTGGCATTGACAGCGAAAGTGGCAGTTTCTACCTTTTCACTTCTACGGTTTTACGATTTTGCAGCACATTATTGAGTAATTATGCGGCGTCAGAAGGTAAGCCATCCATCAGGCAGTGCCAACTTATTATTACGGCCGTCTAGTTGGCCATGAAGAGAAGCAACGCTCTTTCGACTTCGTGCCACATTCCGGGCAATTTTTATGAACACTCAAAATGCAAACACATAACATTAACAGACTCATTAACTGCGAACAAAGCAAATATAATTTGTAGCCCAATAAATTTGCTATGTGCAGTTGTATAGCCCTATAGCCGCTCCTGCCTGCTGTAATATGGCCTTAACAAATAAGCGGAGCCAAGAGCGGAAGCCACAAAACAGGGGTGAAAAATTCTCAGCTAGATAAAAAGAAATGCGAGGCGGCGAAACCAAAATAGAACCAGGAAAGAAAACGCAGAAAAAAAATTTTTAAATGAAAAGGAAAAGCAAGAAAAGAGGGAATCATTTTATTACTTTGGCGCGGCAACAGATTTCACTGGCACAAAAATGAATTTAGCATAAATGAAACATTTTTACGAGCTGCCATTACGGGCCAAAGCAACATGACAACAATAAAAACAAACAGAGAACACAAAAAAAAAATAGCCAAACGAAAACAAAGCAACAGACAGACAAACAGACTGCAAAACAAAAAGCAAATATTTGGTCAGACAAGACGCAAATGATGAACAGTCCAACAATTTATGTATGCACAACGCGTCCTACATGCTCTTATATATAAATCTGCTATATTTTATATGCACATAGATAGGTATATAGGTGTGCGTGTATGTGTACACTTGGACAAACCTTGTTGTTCTCAAGATCTTAAATTGTAATTCGAAAATGTATGTTTTTGTAACTTTTGTATCTGACGAATACAATTGAAATAAGTACAACTACCACATCCTAATAATTATTACAAAGCAAATTTAAGTGATTATATAAATTAAAAAAGAAAACAACAAATATTCTTCTTCTGTTCTTAAAAAACCAACTTGTATATAACATCCAGAATTCTTGAAATTTTTAAATGATCATATGAATTTTAAAGAAGAACTATAGTTAGCAATTTGTAAACCTGACAAGATGTTAACGAATCTTTTATTAGTTTTCAAAACTTTACTTCTCTTATGATTAATTTAATTTATGATTTAAGAAAAATGTGAATGATTTTGCATTGCTTTTGGGCTGATTTTGGGGTGCTTTAAAATGGTACTTCGAATGTTATTCAGTGCTTCAAGAGACTGTATTATTAGTGATGATTCCTCCAAGTGTACCTAAGTATGTGCGTAGGACTGCTGTCACAAGCTAAACACACAGACACACACAGAAAGTTGAACAGATATCTTCGTGCAATAAAAAACATCATCGAAGCCATTTGTCAAAAGCAGCAACAGCCCAAAGAGAGAACTCAGAGCGTTGAGCACTTTGTATTTCGTATTTCGTATTCATTGCCAAAAATCACAATAACTGCCTTGCAAAGCGGTCGGGGGCGGGGGCGAGGGCCGACTGGGGGCAGGCTGTGTTCATTGTTACAGTGCCGCGAAGTAGGCAACATAAAGTGCCAGCTACCAATTTTCTCTTTTCAGCCATGAGCGCTGGCAATACGCTAACTTGTGTCCAAACACGCGCGTCTACAAAATGCGTTGGCCATACTCACGACCCACTACAATCCGGCTCCGAATCCGGGTGCGTGTATGGGTCCGGGTACGGGTCCGGGGCATTTTAAAGCGTGCCTGGGACTGGCGCGCCGCATCGCTTCTGCTGTGAGAAGCGCATAAATAATCTTGTTGCCTCACGGCTGTTGAAATGGCGTGAAATAATAAAAGCGACGTGAAAGCAATAGCGACCAGACGGGCAATCGCAATCGCAATGGCAACGGGAATCGCAATGGCAACACCAACATAGCCCAGAGGCTGTTCAGTTTTCAAGCAGTCATTGCCATTGTTGTTAGCTTGTTGTTGTTGCTGCTATTTGGTATTGCTGTAGTCCAGCTGCAGGCCACGTGGCCTAGTCCGGGTGGGTGCTAAGCGAAACCGCGATTTTACTGCCGACTCGCAGCATTTTTGCATACTGCATTAAGTGGCTGCCTAGATTGCGTATACGCAGTGGGCAACGCCATTGAGAAACTAAGATACTGCAATGAATGGGGAGAACAGAAACAGTTGAAATGTACTACTTCTGATCTTAAAAGGGAGATATTTAATAAGAGGGAATACTAGATCCATTTAACAAGAAATTTATTGATTGATAATTATTCGTAATAAAGTTTTTACACAATGATTGAATAATATAAAATAATTTCTTCTTTTTTAATATTTCTAGCAATTTTACCGTACAGAACTACTAACGAAAGTTTCATTTTCTTGCAGCTTTAGTGCCTACACATTTCTATCATTATTTGCTAGCTTAATATTTAGTGTTGTTCTTGTTATAAAAAATAGTTGCACGTCATAAATTCCCGTCATAGCCTGCTGGATTTTCAACATATTTAAATTTATACGTCACTTAAATATACAACATAAAATTTGCCACAGAAGTTGGCCAACTTCAGTTACTTCAGCTAAGTACTCAAGAATAGTTAACTAACTGAAAGTTGCAAACTTTTTTTTGACTTAGCAAATAGCTTCTTGTTTGGCCATGCGAGTAAAGCACAATACAGCCTGATTGAGCAAGTCTTCAATCAAAAGCCAAAGCCAGACTTGGACTTGAAGTGAAGTTCTTCTATTTACCTCATGAAAATGTTTATGATTTATGCGTGGCTTGATTCTATATATGTACGGGTGCGAGCATTCAGGCAATTTATTAAGGCCATGGGCTGGTCATGGCCAGGAAAGTGGTTGGGGTTTGGGTGTAAGCCAAACCACAAAACGCCTTTACGAAGCAAGAGCCGTGCACTACGACCTCAACTCTGTGCCCTTTGGGATTAGAGACAAATTAAAATTGTAATATTTTATTTATGTGAGTTTCTGTAGCTGTTGTTGTTGTTGTGCCACAATAACTGCTGAGGCAGGACATTCGTCCTGGCACATTGTCATTCGGGTGCTGCTGCTGCTGTTGGTCTGTTGGCATTAGGGGTTAATTTGTGTGTTTATTGCAGTTGGCCAAGTTTGCGTTTGTGTTTGTATTTGGTCGCCGTGGGTGGGCAGCAGATACTTAAACGTATTTACACGCGATACAACAACAACAAGAACAACAATAAGCAACAATAACAAACAATAAGCACAAAACAGCAAACGGCAAATGCCGAACGGCAAACGAAAAATTGTAGACTATTTAAGAAATTTATGTGCGGATGTTTCGCCGTCGGGATATTTCCGGTTTATGATGATTATGTTTTGCGCGCCAGCACCCGCCACTTGCCCAGCTTCAAGCCACCCAGTTCAAACCACCACCGCCCCCACCCCCTGGCGACTCAGCGACGCCTGTCTGTCGCCTCTCCTTGTTGGGCTACGTTTTATTTTCGTTTATTTTTAACAAGCGGATTACTTCTTTGCTGCGTTGTTGTTTTCGTCCATTGTTGTTGTTGTTTTTGCTTTTATAACTCTGTCTCTATGCAATAGCTTTGAGCGGGAGCTTGGGTCGCGTTTTCATTGCTTTTGTTGCTGCCAGCATAATGCATAATAATCATAACAATAATTTCTTTTATTTTCTTTTATTTCCCTTTTTTATATGTTGACCAAAGTTTTTATTTCTTCAACGCATAATTCTCGTGTGCATTTTAATTATTATTTAAAAAACATTTTTATGCATTTGCATTTATTTCTATACATACCATACTTAATATTTTTTAAGCTTCGGTTTTTTTATTTTCATCGTATTTTGTTTTTTGTTTTTTTTTTTTGTCAAGTAGCTGAGGCAAATATTCTGCGTCTGCACAAATATATCATCATTTCATTTGTATAAGTCCTAGCAAAAACTGACGCCACAAAACATAGAAATTTAATAAATAAATACTTAAGAAAATATAATACGCTTTGCAGCTTAGAAAAAATATATAAAACTATAAAATTACAAATTAAATGCTTATATTCTGAAAGTTTATATTAAAAGATTTATACCATTAAAGCAGTTTTCAAATCATTTCTTTAATTTAGTTCTTTCTATTTGCTCTATCAGTTTTGTGCGCTGCATATATCATTTATAGAAACCTCTACGCCAACTATTCAACCACAATCCCCAGTGAAGTGTACAGAGCTGGCAAATTGTTGGCACAACCACAGCAAATGCGGCTAACAAAGCTGGAAAAGCCTCAGACTGCCAACTTCTTTAAAAGGAAGCAACTCCAAATTTGTCGCACAAGCAGAAAGAGAAAAAAAGTAGTTGAAATGGAAATTAATTTGCCTGGCAACATGAAGAGAAGAACACGGAGAAAAAATAACAGGACAAACACACACTTGCACACACGAACACAAAGAATTGGGGTATTATTTTTATTTCTTTATACAAATGCGACATCGTCTGGCTTTTATTATGGGTATTCAGCTCGCTGGCATTACATTATGTGTCTGCAATTGTTGTTGTTGCTGCTTTTGGTCAACGGCCGACCACAAAAAGTAATCTCTGAGCATAAACGCATATCCTGGCTGCAATTATGCCGAATGCTGAGCATAATGCGACCACAATTTTCATTACCACATGCATGAACACGGCCCTTTTTTGCGACATGTCCAGCCAAATATCACTCCAACAGCACAAAATAATGCTAAATTTTTATATTAACGCATATGTGTGTTGAGTGTGTATGTGTTGGTGTGTGGGTGTGTTAAGCCCGAAAGCGCGGCCACGACAAAGTCGCTTCTAAAGCCAAAAACAATAACTGGGCTTTAACCCGTCGCCTAGCTGCATGCACGCCTCATAAAAGTCTAATTAATTAAAATCGTGCTCGGGCAGCCCAGAGGCATCACCGACAACGCGACTAACACCCCCAATGGCAGCGGCAGCCGCTTTGGCACCAGCGGCCAACGTGTCGTATGCGTAATACGCGTTGGGACTTGGGCGGCAGACGCTAATTAAAAGCCTGCAGCACAACTTTTCTAACAAACAAGATTTGAAATGTATTTCAGATAATACCGCAAATAAAATGCTCTTACAATTTACACTTTCATTGCGAGGCCATATTTAAAAGGCTGAAATATCCTTGAAATCTTTTTTCATTTTTAAGGTATTGATTTATACTTTAAGTGGATATAGGGTATATATTATTATCATAATTACGACTTGTATCGTCTACTGAACGGGGCAGGAATATTTCTAATGCTAAAAATTATAGAAGTAAATATCAGTTTCACATATGAAATTATTCTATAAATTAGTTGATATATTTAGCTTATCTCTTTTCGCAAATTTCCGTTCATCACTATCTAATTTTTTACTACGCCTCTTAAGCTTTACCTATAACTTTACTTATCAATATTATAGTTTTATATATATATATATTTTGATCGATAGATTTATCTGCATTTACATCAATTTCAAAATCTATATTTATATTATTATTTATACATTTATATAAATTTAACTACACTCAATTCTTTAACCCTCCCACAAAGTCAGCAATACCCTTTAGTAAAATTGAAAGGTAGAAAAAATCAGCTGCTGTAATAGTTTCAAAGCTACTGCCAACACGCTTTTCATGCGAGTTATAAAGTTAATCAGGCCTCAAATGTTATCCCTAGTGAAAAACTTGAGCAGTGGCAACAGCAGCCGCAGCTGGAGTCGCAGCTGGAACTGTTGCTGGAGCAGCGGCCCCATTGGAATTTGATTAAAAGTACTTTTAATAAAGTTCTTTGCTGCCATTGATGATATTTATTGCATGCGTTTTTCATGGCCCCCCCTAGAATGTTAATTAGTTTTTATGATGTGCATGTGTGTGTGTGTTTGTGTTTGCGAGTGTCCTTTGTGTGTGCGCGCACAATCAGGATCAGGCCTGCGGGATTATGGCTTATTAAAAGGCTTATGAAAGTCAAAAGAAAGTTTACTTAATTTCAGTTAGTTAAGCGCCAATGAAAGCCGCCCACTTGAGCATTGGCCAAAAAACTTTCTCGCTGGCCTGCCAAATGGCTAATAAAAATGGCTTAGCTCGATACACAGGCCAACAGGGGACTTGGCAATTTCACAAGAATTTTTGGATTAGACACTCGCGAGTTTATGGCCAACATATAAATTCAAATGCTGCAGCATAAAATCAAATAAAAATCTGCAATAAACATCAAATTGACAACACGTTGAGCACATTTCGGGCCCAGTGGAATGGGATCTGATCTTGGGGCTGACTTGCTTACATATTAAATTTTAGCTCACATTAACTTGGCATTATGGAGCAAGGAAATTTATCATTTTTGAAATTTCACAACAATTTTCTTTTCAATTACTGCACAACTTCAAAGTGTGCATATTAATTAGTTTTGGCTAACTTAACACAGTAAAAAGTGCCTAAATTAAAAATTACAAATTTTAAATGTTTAAACTTGAATAAAAATCACATATATTTCCAATCATATCCATTTTCATGCTCATGTTTTCCAACTGACACTCGAGTACATCAATTATTTATGGCACACTTGTCGCTCTTAAGCAGCTTTTACTGTATTTGCTTTTTATGCTCGTCGCGTTGTTTTGACCGGCTGCGGTCGTAGGTCGTAGACAGAGACAGTAACATAACGCTTCAATGACCAGCAATTTTATACCTTTGTCGGGACCTGCCTGTTCCCATCCACGTTTCTGGGTATTTTACCCAGCAATTGTGAGCGCAATTGTGCGCACTTTTTTCTCCGGCTTTGGTCTGTGCATTTTAATGTTTTCGCCAGGTTTTGCTTCTTTTTTTGTACTGTAAGAAGCCCTTTGTAAAAAGAAGATTGAAAGAAAAAAATGGTTGAGAAAGAGTTAAAAACATGCTGGGCACGTGCTGATTGATGTAAAATGCGTAATGAGCGCGGTTTCACTTGTGACAGGGAGTTGGAGGGGCTGGTCCCAAAGGTATGGATAGATAATGACCGCGCTATGGAGAAAAGTTTTCTAATTAGAATATACGTGGCAGTTGGCAAGTGTACTTAGAATGTTGACCCTTTTTCTGGCTACTACTTCAATGAGCCAATTAAAAGCAATCATATTCATTATAATTGCACTTAAGTTCTCTTTAAGTGTATTTTGCATAGAAAATACCAAATTTTTTTGCGACTTTGCTTGTTTTTATTTACAATATATGGGGACAAATTTTAAATATAAATATTTTAAATATATTTAAAATAAGGTACCATAGAATTTTCTTTTATAATGTTTTTATTTCATTTTGTCGTTTTTCTTACTTTTGATCTTTTGATTAACTTTCAAAGATATTTAAATTTGTTTATAAATCATGTTTTTAATAACAAGGAAGTTATTAAAGCAATTTTTTTCTGACACCTAATATCAATTTTTCTATATCAAAATAACCCATTTAATAGGTTATCTTATCATTAAAAATTGCAAAAAATCATCAAGTAGTAGTAGTAGTATATATATATATATACTATATATATACTGTTTTCATCTTAAAAAAATTACGATTTGTCTATATATATATATATGAATATATATATGTATATATATATATATATATATATATGAAAACAGTATACTTTTTGAACCCAAACTCAAATCAAGCTAGCGAGTTTTACATTACATACCTTATCAGTTGTGGAATTGTTCAACCACTTTGCTTATCAGAACTGTATCGAAATAAGGAACATATTTTAATCACCATTTAAAAAGTATGGTTTTATTTGCCGTCGCTGCGCAATTATCAATTGATTACTCACCAATCCAAAGCAGATACCCGTGTGCTTCCACTCTCCCTCTGCCTCTTTCTTTCTCTCTCTCTCTCTCTCTCTCTCTCTCTTTCTTTCTTTCTTTCTCTCTCTATTTTTTCTGAATTTAGTTGAGGAGCGGCACAGTCAGGCGTATATGGTAGGGCTTCAACAAGAAGCTGACTAGCTTGAGGCCCACGCAGCTGACTATTATAATGGCCAGACCGATTCGGCCGAGAAGCACCGAAATAAAGTCCAGGCTGTAGTACTGCATGAAGGACATGTCCTCCTCCGAGATGCGCATGTGGGGCGCGCCCTTGTGACGCAGCACGTACTCTGTCCACCAGACGGCTGTCTCTAGCGGACTCATGGGCTGATCTCGGAGGCGATTCGACATCTGCTGGGCGTTGAACGCATAGAGCGGATTCTCAAGGAGCTCTTTGATGGCCCTCGTTGTGGACTCCACGGTCATCGTGGAGATATCCTCAGTTAGAGCCAAGCCCGCCTGCTGCATGCGATCCGCATTGCCAAACTGATCGTAGTACATTGGCAGGCATAGCATGGGCACGGCGTAGTAGGCTCCCTCGATTATACTCAGGATGCCGCCGTGGGTGATGAACAGCTTCACCTTGGGATGGGCCAGAAGCTCGCGTTGCGGCAGCATCGGACTGATATAAATATTGTCCGACTTGTTGGGCAACGTCTGCTCAAATTTCCAGACGACGCGTTGTGGGAGCCGGGCAAAACTTTGCGGCAACGTTTGCAGCAGGTTTGGCGGCAGCCACCTTTCTGTGATTTCCATGCCCATGGAGAAGATAATCACACCATGCTCCGCCTCGTCTACAAAGCGCTGCAGATCTTCATCCAGCTGGACGCTGGGCTGCTCCAAGTGCATGCCCGCCACCTCGATGACGTTGGGAACATTGGATCGGGCGCGTCCCAGGCTAAAGTGCTGATTTATCAGGATCAGCGAGAAGCTCCTACGAATATTATACAGGCTCTCGGCTGATTGGTTGAAGTAGCGCTTATAGAGCTGTACCTGGACGGGCAGGTAGACAAATCGCTCCAGCAGCCACTCCTCGGTGATGTAGATCCAATTCTTGAACTTCTGCAGCAAGCCGAGTCCATTAGAGTATCCGCCCGGTGACATCGGCTCGTACACACTGGGCGCCTTGTTGCCCGCCAGATAGTCGATATTCCAAGCTGTCCCATAGGCCGAGAGACCCACAAGAGAGGCGTTATAGTGCTGGGCAAAGCCATAAAGAGCGTCGGTGAGCGCCGCTTGCAATATGACCATGTCGAACCGAGCACTGGCATCCCGGAGCAGTCCTTGGACACCAGCATCGCCCAGTATATAGCTCGAGGAGTTGTAGAAGAATTCCGCAGTTATCGATGCCTCCTGCCATTTGTTAAGGGGAACGTCTCCCCCAAAATCATAGTTCATCAGATCTACAATTTAGAATAATGCAACAAGTAATAATGATAATCAAATAATAATAACAAAATAATCGAATTAACTGTTGGTTTGTTAACAATCATTTTGTATAAAGTAAATAATTTGTTATTTATAAAATTCAGATGTTTCTTTAAAAAAAAAAGTGTATTTTTGAAAATATTCTTCTTTAATCTCTGGCTTACCCTCCATTAGTTGATCTAGCATTTTCACGCGAATGTGACGAGCCCCGTCGATGTCCGCCAAATGATATCCTGCTGAAACGATGGTTACTTGATGCCCTTTCTGGACGAGCGCCTTCATGTAGGGAGCCACGAGCAGGAAGGGCGAGGGGAAACTGAACGAGAATATGGCCAATATATTGGCGGCAAGAGCCAGCTGCAAGCACAGGCCAAATGCCAGTAAAGAGCCGCCCCAGTGCCCTACCATGTTGCCGCTCCACGTCCGCGCATTTCAAAGCTCTTCCCAGCACTGGCCATTGAAATTATCGAATGTTTCAGTCTGAGCAGCCAGTTCGGGGAGCGATTAGTTCTAATCTTATCACTGGCATTGCCATTGGCAGTTGGATCTTGTTGAGCTAGGCGGGTGCCTTTTCAATTTCAGTCGGATTCCGCGTGTGGTCTTCGCACCATCTGTGAACGGGAGTTGCGAACAATGCGGATGCAGCTGCCACTGATGGGAGGCTTAGCGCTCTCAACACTGCTGCTGCCATTGGGCCCCATTTGGGCGGCTCGGCTTTTGTTTGTGTTTCCCTTCGAGCTGCAGTCGCAGTGCAAGCTATTGACGCCCTACCTGCAGGCGCTGTTGGAGCGGGGTCATCAGCTGACCATCATCCACGCTGTTCCCAATTGCCAAATAATGGAGCACTTGAACTCGAAATATGTTAAAGATCGCTACGACACGGCATTGGGTAAGCCAAAAGCTAAAATAATAACTATTTGTATAAAATAAAAATATGTACATACTTATTAATGGAAGGTATATAATATATACTTATATTTTTGATATCGAGATAGAAATCTCTTAAAATATTTTTTTATACCCTAAACCCATTGAAAATGGGTAAAAAAGGATATATGGTTTTGCGCAAATGTATGTAACAGACAGAATGAAGCATCTCCGACCCTATACAGTATATATATTCTTGATCAGCATCACTAGCCGAGTCGATTTAGCCATGCCTGTCCGTCTGCCTGTCCGTCTGTCTATCTGTGTGAACGCGTCGATTTCAGAGACTACAAAAGCTAGAAAGCTGATCTTGGTCTCATTCAGTTCATATAAACAATACGCAGATCAGGTTTGTCTCAAAAGATCGATAACTATTTCCGTTTTCTTGTTATCGATATTTATCGTTTTTCACCCGGTTTTTTAAGCATAACTCCTAAGCTATAAAAGCTAGAGCCACTTAATTTATTTCAATATGTTCGCGTAAAGCATACGCAGAAAATGGGTAAAATGGGTATAATGATATTGTTAAAATGTGTGTAACAGGTAGAAGAAGGCATCTCTGACCCCATTAAGTATATATATTCTTGATCAGGACGACGAGCTGAGTTGATTTAGCCATGTTTTTTGTCCATCTGTTCGTCTGTCTGTCCGTCTGTATGAACGCAAGGATTTTGGAGATTACAAAAGCTGGAAAGCTGATCTTGGTATCATTCAGATCGTAAATATCATACGCAGAACAAGTTCATCATTTTTTTCGATAATTTTCTCCGTTTTTAAATATCGATATATATCGATAAAAACCTTTTTTCTTACAATATCTCCTAGTCGGGCGGTTCCGACTAGAGCAATTTCACTTGTTATATTTTATTTTGTTTTCATAAATAAATGTAATACATTTATTTTCTTTATTTGCTGCAAAAGTTTTAATCGAAATATTTATATCATTGCAAATATGTTTTAGATATTCACAAATGATTTAAATAAAGTTCTTAAGTTGAACAAGTCAATTTTTATTTTACATTTTTCCATATTTGTTTTTTGTTTTGTGCCAACTGTTTGAAAATATCTTGAAAAGAAGTAAAACTGAGCAATTATCGATTGCTGCTATGGAAACTATGAGGTGTATATTGTGTTCAATTACCTTAACCATTTTAAAAAAAAAAACTCAGTTAAATCAAATTATCACGTCGGTTATATATAATAATTAAGGCTGATTATTTTCTGGCATCGTAATAACTATAAATCAAAAATTTTGTGCCGTTCAAAATAGATCTTAATACCGATGATATGTCCATTTCCAAATGGGTTGCGGGGAATTTCATGCGTAACTATATTGTGAAGGTCTGTCTCAATGTGCTGGAAAATGCGGAGGTGCAGCAGCTGATGCGCTCGAATGTGAGTTACGACCTGGTGGACACACGGACGCGCTCTTTGGTCTGGCGGCGCATTTCAATGCGAATCTGATTGGCCTAGCCACATGCGGTGCTGATTGGAACCTGGACACATTGCTGGGCCACAGTGCATCCTCAGCGTTTGAGCCGTTGCTGTCAGTTAACTTTAGGCCGGCCCAAACACTCCTGGATCGTTTATACAACTGGATCCTCATCTCTGAGGAGTGGATGATGCATAAGTTAATATTTCTGCCGCCGCTGCGAGGGATCTACGAGCATTTCTTCGGTCACCTCAAGCAGAGCTTTATGGAGATGCGTCAGAGTTTCTCGCTGATATTGATGAACCAGCACTTTAGTCTGTTCGAGGCGCGCCCCAACGTGCCCGGCATGGTGGAGGTTGGTGGCATGCATGTGCCCAAGGAGCTGCCGGCGCTGCCGCCGCACCTCGCACAGTTTATCGCGGAGGCGCCACACGGCGTCATCGTCATGGCGCTGGGCACAGAGCTACAGAGCAAGGATCTGCCTGCGGCCACATTGGCGCTCATTGTGAAGACGTTTGAGGCACTGCCGCAGCGCGTCATTTGGAAATTTGAGGGGGATGCACGGCCCAATATGAGCAGCAGCATCTACCTGGACGAGTGGCTGCCGTTGCAAGCGATCTTGGGACATCCCAACGTCCTGTTACTAATCAGCCATGGCGGCATACTGAGCATCATTGAGGCGGCCCACTATGGCAAGCCGGTGCTGGGAATGCCCCTGTTCTTCGATCAGTTTCGCAACGTGCATCGTATGCAGGCGGAGGGCGCGGCACAACTGCTGGACATCAACTCGATAAAGAGCCCAGAATTTGAGGCAGCGCTCAGGGAGTTGTTGGAACAGCCCCAATACCGTCGCAATGCAAGGCAGCTCTCGGCACGCATTCAGGACCAGCCCATGCATCCACTGGACACGGCCGTCTTCTGGACAGAGTACGTAATACGCCATAAAGGTGCGCCCCACATGCGCATGTCCAGCTCCAGCATGAAGCTCGTGGATTACTATTGCTTGGACAATCTGCTCATGATTGTGGGTCGCCTCAGCCTGCTCGTTTGCCTGCTGCTCTACGTGATCTACAAGCTGCTGAGCTATTCGCCATTATCTAATCTAAATGTTAATTATATTTTTAATCACTGAAAGTGTTTATATGATTTTGTACTCCATATGTGTTTATATATCACATGTATGTATGCACAGGCGAAAATGCAATTTTATATTCGTAGCTTATATACATACACCAATCATATATAATCTCTGTTAAGACATTTATCCAAATTTATTATTTTATTATCTAACGTATATTTCGAATCAAAGTCTTTTGTGATAGTTATTAATAATATTAAATAATAAAATTACTGCAGAGCACATCGTTATTATTATGGTATATTTTAAAATCGTCATTAATATCATAATTAATAATCTTAAAAACTTATTTGGTATAGGCCCTTAAAAAGCATATATTTTTATAATATAATGTGCAATTTTAAAATTGTAATTCCATTCGATATTCAAACTGACTGGGCAATTAGCAATATATTTCAGAATTCTTGTTAAAAATATTTTTAATTTATATTTTACCTTCTAAGCGGTATACAAATAACTAAGTTTAAATATTTTTAATTAAGCTGACATTTACATATAATCTTGACCTATGTCAACCTGCTTGTAAATTGTTATGTAAGAGTAAGTGAGCACAGATTAAAATTAAAATACATTTTTTGATAAGCAGTATATATTATAAAATCACTATTTAAATCTACAATCAGTTAAACAATTAGTTCTCTTACAATTTTGCAAACACAACAATCTGAATTAATTTGGTTTTTACATATTATATATAATAAAGCTATCATATATATTTGTACCAAGTAAACCCAATTCAAAAATGTTCATATTGCAGCGAAACGTACCAAGTTTCTCAGAGAATTTAAATACCATACCAAACACAACGTTGTTTACGCTCAATTTAACGCGTGCGTTCTGGCTAGACTGGTTTATACTACGTATCAACATACAAAACGATTTGTTTTTTAAAATGAGAGCAAGTCAATTAGAGAGGGAGAAAAAGAAAGAGAGAGAGAGAGAGAGCGCGATAGAAAAACAGCGCAACGTTGCGTCGCTTGCATAACAACGGGAAATTAGTAAACAAATAAATTTGTTGACAGTCGCGTGCCTCTGAGAACGCCGCTCCTACTTGTATTTAATCTGTTCGTAAAATAAAACAAATAAAAGTTAAATAACAAATAAATAAGCCAGCAAATAAAACAATAAAAAGATTTATGTTTCGCTTCAGCAGTGTTAGCAAATTTAAAATCAACGATCTTCCCACATGGGCGTAATCGGAAGAGTGAACGTACGAAAATTTGGCGTTCTATTTACGATAATCAAAAGCAATTTGCTGTGTTAATTTCAGTAGTGAACGCAGCACAAACCCATTTGGTTGATCGTTTTCAAAATAAACACAAAGATGGAGCTGCATAACGTGGGGCTTCTGATAATGCTGCTCGGCCAGCTCGGAGCTGGGGTGCTGGGTGCCAGAATTTTGGCGGTGTTTCCCTTTCCGGGCAAATCCCAATATATATTCGCCGAGCAATATCTGAAAGAGCTGGCCCATAGAAATCACAATGTCACGGTGATAAACACCTTTGGCAGCAACAAAACGGAACCCAACTTTAGAGTAATCGGTGCCAGCAAAATACACGAGCTAATGGCGGGTAAGCACAAACGATTTCTTTTTTTGAGCATAAGATAAGATTACGTTCTTCAGGTTACAGCAGTGCGGGGTACAATCAGCAGGTCAGCCAGTGGACAATGCTGACCATGACCACGGAGTTTCTAAACATGCTCACCACCTGTGTGCTAGAGGATGACCAGGTAAGGCAGCTGCTCCAAGGCGACGAATTGTTCGATATGGTGCTGCTGGAGACGGTGCAGAATGAGGCGTTGTTCGGGCTGGCGCAGCATTTTAAGGCGCTGACCATGGGCATCTCCTCGTACGGCACCGATCGCCACATCGATGAGCTGATGGGCAACATCTCGCCCCTCTCGTACAATCCCATGCTACTCTCATCGCGCAGCGAACACATGAGCTACGAGCACCGTCTGTGGAACGTTTGGGACGCCTGCCTCGGCTGGCTGCACCGGCGTCTGGTGCATCTGCCCGGCCAGCGGCAGCTGTACGCGCGCTACTTTCCCCAGGCCACACAGACGCTGGACCAGGTGCTCGATAGCTTTTCGCTGATGCTGCTGGGGCAGCATTTCACGCTCAGCTATCCGCGTCCCTATCTGCCCAGCATGATAGAGGTGGGCGGTCTGCATCTGCAGCAGTCCCGTCAGCCGCAGCCGCTGCCCGGCGAACTGGCCCAGTTTGTGGAGGATGCTCGGCACGGTGTCATCTACTTCTCCATGGGTTCCAACATCAGGAGCGCCGATCTGCCGGCGGCCACTCGGAAGGTGCTGCTGCAGGCCTTTGCCGGACTCAAGCAGCGCGTCCTCTGGAAGTTTGAGCAGGAGCAGCTGGAGGATCGCCCTGATAATGTACTGATCAGCAATTGGTTTCCCCAGCCTGACATCCTGGCACATCCCAATGTGAAGCTCTTCATCACCCACGGCGGCCTCCTGAGCACCATCGAGAGCATCTACTTTGGCAAGCCGGTGCTGGGTCTGCCCGTGTTCTATGACCAGCACCTGAATGTGGAGCGCGCCAAACAGGCGGGTTACGGCCTGGCCCTCAATCTGTGGCAGATGAAGGCAGAGGAGTTGCAGGATCAGATTGTGCAGCTGCTCAGCAACGAGAGCTACACGCAGGCGGCGCAGCTCAAGTCACGACTATATCGCGATCAGAAGGAAACGCCGTTGGAGCGCGCCATCTGGTGGACGGAATACGTACTGCGGCACAAGGGCGCGCCACATCTGCGTGCTGCGTCGCGGGACCTGAACTTGGTGCAGCTGCACGGCCTGGACACATGGGGCCTGCTCTGCGGTGTCGCCACCGTAATTGTTTTATTTGTTTTAGTTGTGGTCTCCGGTCTGTTGAGAATATTGCGCTGTATTTTATGTAAACGCTGTAAAGCTGATGCTAAAGTCAAGACACAGTAGAAGGAGAATTGTGAAATTACTTCTAGAAACAACTTGCAATACTGTCTGTTTAATGTGATATTGTGATTGGGGACACATACCTTGCACTTAAATGGTAAAAAAAATCGGTTTTATTTTTGAATTTATTCAAATATAAATTTTGTATGAGAATTGCTTTTTAATTTCCTATAGACAAATTAATTGTTTTAACCTTTTTTGCACTCTACGACGCATTTAACAATTTACAATCAAACGATAGTCAACATATACTATAATAAGGCTCTTAAATGTAAAAATGATCAAACATTTTTATTATGCTACTTTAGTTCACAATAAATAAATAAATAAATAAAATTAAAATAAAATTGTTATGAACGTTAACTATCAATTTTAATAATGAAAATAATAATTGATAGATTGTTTGAAAACAACATTGTCAAGAAAATATTTTTAATTCGATGTTAGTTCACAATGTTATTATTTGTATAAAGCAATTTATAAGTTAATTTGTTGTATAGTAATACATTACTAAGCATTATTAAGAGGTTGATTTAAATTAATGATCAGCTTGCAGGGTCATATATATTCATATATATTGAACATATTTTAGTAATAGTATTAAAAAAAATGCAATTTCAGCGAAAATATCGTGTGGAAAATGCTTACAAATTAATATTAAATCATTTGAATATGACACAAATTAATAATATGTAGATAAAATATAGGGTATTTTTAGTGTAACCCTAAAGCTTTAAGCTTTTAGAATTTCTACTGATGATCGTGACTGGCAATTTATCAGCTGGCGCACACAGAGGGCGAGTTACAACCACAGCGAAACTGGCAGCTTTTTTAAAAGGTAATCTATTTTAATCTAATTGTAAAATGTTCTGATAGATGTGTGGCAGGGTGCGGCGGTGACCTGGGGAAATCATACATTGTTATCGCATGCACGTCTAATATAAAAAAAGTCATTGGGAGAATGTTTTCCATTTAACTGAGCATTTAGTTGATATTTAGAATTCAAGTGTGCCACACACGGATCGCACAATGTTCTTTCTGCGTCTGTGCTGCCTTTTACCGTTGCTCTTGATGCTGCCCAGTTTGCTAGAGAGCGCACGCATTCTGGCCATATTTCCCTTTCCGGGCCCCTCGCAGTACATCAATGTGCTGCCCTATTTGAAGGGTCTCGCGGCGCGCGGTCATCAAGTGACCTCGATCAACGCATTTCCCCAAAAGACGCCGGTGAAGAATTTTCGTGACATTGTTTTGACAGAAGTTTTTAAATCTTACGACGGTGCGTTGACATCCACATAATAAACCTATTTGTATGTGGTGTATATAGTATTGTGTTTATTTCAGATGTAATTGCCAAAGTTTCGACACCCAAAAACTCATGGCAAGAAAACAATTTTATCAACGATTTCTTTTTTAAAATTACAAAAGTAGTGTTGGAAAATGACGAAGTGCAAAGGGAGCTACTGGCGCCGGGCAGATCACACTACGATTTGGTCATTGTGGAGGCTCTGCGCACAGATGCGCTCTATGGCTTTGCGGCGCACTTCCATGCGCCCATCATTGGCCTCTCCACGTTTGGCACGGACTGGAACATAGATGAGCTTGTGGGCAACACCTCCCCGCTCTCCTATATTCCCCTCGTCACGACCGGACTGAGCGATCATATGACCTACTGGGAGCGTGTGGATAACTTTGTGGAGACGGCGATTGCCTGGCTCAACTGGAAGCTGGTGTTTATGCCAATGCAGGTGAAGCTTTATGAGCAGTACTTTCCACAGATCGCCCACGAGAAGCCGCTGCTGGAGCTGGGCAAGAACTTCTCATTAATACTGCTCAATCAGCACTTCTCGCTGAGCTTTCCGCGTCCCTATGTGCCCAACATGATCGAAGTGGGGGGACTGCATATTGCCCACAAGCCCGCACCACTTCCCCAGAATATCGAGGAGTTTATTCAAGGTGCCGGCTCGGCTGGTGTTATATACTTCTCACTGGGCTCGAACATTAAGAGCAAGGATTTGCCAGAGGAGCGCAGGCAAATGCTGCTGCAGGCTTTGGCCACTCTGCCCCAGCGTGTACTCTGGAAATTCGAAGATGATCAGTTGCCCAACAAGCCGGCCAATGTTTTCATTAGCAAATGGTTTCCCCAGCCCGACATCCTGGCGCATCCCAATGTCAAGCTCTTCATCACCCACGGCGGCTTGCTAAGCACCATCGAAACCATTCACCACGGCAAGCCGATGCTCGGCCTGCCCTTCTTCTACGATCAGTTCCTCAATGTGGAGCGTGCCAAGCGGGCTGGCTTCGGGTTGGCACTCGATCATAACACGATGACGGGCGCAGAGCTTAAACAGACCATTGAACGTCTGATCGGCCAGCCGGAATTTGCAGCAACAGCACAGTTGATATCGGCGCGGTATCGCGATCAGCCCATGAGTCCACAGGAGACGGCCATCTGGTGGACGGAGTACGTGCTGCGCCACAAGGGTGCCGCCCATATGCGTGTGGCCGCACAGGACTTGAGCTTTGTGTCCTATCACAATTTGGATGTGCTTGGCATGTTCGTGGCCGTGGCCATATTGGTGCTGGCTACGATATCTCTCATCCTGTGGAAGCTACTGAGCTGCCTTCGAAGGCCAGAGAGCAAACAGAAATTTAAACATCAATAGGAGAAGGTACTTGTACTAATTATTTAAACATTTTTAAATCCTGTTAATTCGGTGCAAGCTTTTTGAAAACGTTTTTATTAAAGAAGTTGCATTTTATTATTTTAATTAATATCATACAAACGAATGTAATTGAATATATTGGATAATATTGGTATTATGCGCGGCATTGGTCAAATGCTGGTCGCGGTTGCATGTAAAAATAGCTCATTGCTATGCAGTTCATTATGGTGTAGGTAACCCGAAAAATATGCGCAAAAATATGCATTAACCGCTGTCCAATCAGTTGTATACGGGGCGTATGTGTAATATTAAATTGCAGCGCTACTTCCGCTGCATGTGCGACGCTCTTTTTGCGTAATCAAAAATTCATGAGCTGTATGTGGTACATGATGTTGTTGTTGTCGTTGTTGTTGTTGGTATAGCTGTAGTTGTTATTAGCACTGGCATTTTGCATAAAAAGCTGCCGCTGACGTTGTTGGCATGAAAATGTAAATGATTTCATCTGATTAAAGCTGGTCAATGTACCGCTTTAAAAGCCTTTAAAAGCTCGTTAGACAACTGCTGGGCGAAATTTTACTGTTATCCTGCTTTGTGGTCGCTGAACTTTTAATGAGTCCTTGATTATCAGCAATTGTGCAGAAACTACAGTTGCCCTATATGTCTGAAAAGGTTTATTTGTTTAATATAATCGACTATTTATATTTAAAACATGAACGAAAACGGACGCAAAAACTACGTCAGATGTAAATCAATAAAAAACCAGTGAGAAGGCTCTAGTCGGTACTGCCCGTCTAGAGGTACCCTTCATCCAGCAAACCGTCATTACAAACATTTCAACAGCCGTGCACTCTTATTTACTTACACAGACATATTTTGCGCAATACGCGTTCACAGTCCCGCCAGTACCAGTTCATGCCTGAATTCAGTACACTGAAGTATGAATTGCTCCTGATTCATGCAAGAATTCATCCAGCAATCATGCATTCATGAAATCAGGCCGGATTGGTAAGGCAACGTCTCATGGGTCGA
>SCDS01001265.1:0-27293 GCA_004149465.1 Drosophila nigromelanica | reverse complement strand
TTTGCCACCTGCGGGTGGATTTGTCCGTATTTTTAAAATTTTTTGGATTTGCAAATTTTATTTTTAGAGCAGAAAATTTTACACGTCTAGTTTTGACAAGTAGTGTTGTAAAACTGACCTATATTAATCGCTCAGAATTTCAATGGGCATCTTTTGTTCTTTGCAGTATTTTTCTTAATAAAATCTCAATGGCATCCTTAAAAAACAAATAAACATTGTATTATGTTCCAAAAACCATTTCTCCATCAACTCATTTCGTATTTTAACCACGGGTAATAAGCTTTAAGTACCATCTAAAGAATTTGTGGGAAGATTGGACCACAAATTTGGTAAAAATGTATCCACTTTCGCATTTGGCTATAAAGCTGGCTAATGATATTTTGTACCTTGCGTCCGAAAGTCTGTCTGTCTGTCTGTCTGTCTGCCTATCTGTGAGTGTCTGGCTGTCCCTTGGCCTGTTGATGGTCCAAACAGCTTTATTACGCTGACGTGCTGAAAAATCTGTGGAACATTACTCAAGGAGTTTATTGGCCCGAAGCTGTCAACAGGCCCACAGCAATGCGGCTTGACAAATAGAGCCGCCGCGCCCCCCAGTTGGCTGCGAAAATTTTTAAGGATAAACGGAGGGGGGTTGGGGGGGGGGGGGGGGGCAGCAGGGACAGGAGCAGCAGGTGCCACAGCCCGTTTGGGGGCAACGTCATTCATCAGCTTTGGCTCAACAGAATTTGAAAAATTATATTTATTTGCGGGGCACTGATTTTGGCTCCCTTTTTTGCCTTTTTTCATTAGCCAGCAAAAAAGTAAGCAGAAAAAAGTAACATGCCACCAAAAATATACATGAAAAGAACTTGACAAAAAGTAGGGTTGCCGAATTTTAAATGCTCTATTGAATTTATTTAAATAATGTTAATCATGGGCCGCAAAAAAGAAACCAACAATTATAATTAAGTAATGAAAGCCAAACATATTTAGATATACATATCTATCACAACCTAACAACAAATATTCTTTTCAAATTCACATTTAAATTTGTTAAATCTTATCAATCCGATATCATATCAGAAAGATATAGGGGAGTGCTTATGACAAGAGAGATAGGGAAAAAAGAAAACAGACCAGACATTGCTCGATCCTCATAATGTTTTAATTACTAATGTTCTTTATAAGGTTGCGAATATTTTATCTTTAAATACCCCTTGTTAGAGTATACTCTTCCAAAAAAAAAAAAAAAAAACGAAGCGAAATGAAACGAAGAGTACAAACTTTTGCCGGCACCCTTTTACAAAGCAAACAATGCGGCTGCAGGATAACGGTGTCCTGGGAATCTTTGTGAATAATGATTTGCCAGTTGGGAGCGTTTGTAAATTAGACGCCACGGCTCGTTGCTGTTGTTGCTGCTTTTATTGTTGCTCAAGTGTCGCAGCTGCTGTTGGCTGGCGGCAGCGTAAATATTTAATTTGTGTAACATTTCAAGCGGAAGCCCCATTGAGTCAGTTGACCTCTGACTTTCTTATTGTGCCAACGCGCATTATTATTATTATTGCAAGTCTGTAGTATTTTTATTTTATTTATTTATTAATTTTTGCTTTTTTCGTATTTGGACCTCTGTCTGGGCACTCGACAATGAGCCAAGTTAATTGAGGTGACAATTGCCGGACAACGGCTGTTCGCTCGACCCTCTCGAGTGGCCCCTTGAGTTATGGGGTTTTGATCATTTTATGTATTTTCGGGTACACTCAAATTGCACCCGCTTCAGTGTTGCGGAGTCAGCCAGGCTCAAGTTTCTGCGAAGTGATTTAACACATTTAAATTGACAGAGCATTTGCATTGGGGTTGAATTTTGTTTTTTTAGCCCAACATTAACTTTGTTAGACGAGGGTTCGTGAAAATACCAAAGAGTTTCAATTGCGTAAATAACAGCAGCTAATGACAGATTTTTGTGAAGATTTTCAAAGGAACGGAACTTTCAAGAAGTAGGTAAGCAAGTAGCAAAGTAAATATAACTTAAGTACTGCAATCTGCTTGGAGTTGTTGATTATTTTCCGGTAAAACATTTAAAACATTTGTGGATTGAGGGGATTTTATTTATATACAGCTTTAAATTAATGGTGTACAATTTTTTTTCGGCTTTAAACTAATTTTAATGAAATTTAAGATAAATAAACTTTTATTTTAATTTTTAGAACAGTTTTGAGCCACTCTCTAAACTGATTGTATGTTGCTTTGAAACGAATTTAAGCATATTAAAGATGTTTTAAAAACTATCTTCAAACTTGTCCTAAATGCGTTATAAATCAGCCCTAAATGGAATGCACAAGTTTAAAAGAAGAGTTAAGTTAACGCGCCGCTTTTAACATTGTATTTAGTTAAATTTATACCTAATTCCAATTTGGGGCATATCCCATGTCTGAGTTAGCTATTTGCCCTTAAGGAGTTGTTTAGCTAGCGCACGGGTCGTATGATTAACATAAAAGCGCGTTAGCTCATAAACTTTACACACATCACACAAAGAGCCGACAGCTCGAAATTTATGCGAAGAACTTTTTAAAGGTGATTGCCTTGGACAGGGCACACACACACAATCACACACACACACTAGGTGGAGGGGCCCATTAAAAATGTAGGAAGCGGAGCTGTTGGGTTTGACTTACCTGTCCGCCTTTTTGACGCCCGACCACATGGCCGCGGAGACGGGCGGCATAAAACGCAAATTGCCAACGGGCGGCGAAGCGTAGGGTATGCCGCGATATGCCTCAACCGGATCCAAATGCCGCCCATCTAATTGGACAATTACGCCCGAGATGGCGCCGTTGCGTGTGTGTATTATGCGCGATGAGAGCTGTGCGGGTAATTGATCATGATTTATGTTGTTATTGTTGTTGCTGTTGCTGTTGCTGCTGCTGCTGCTGCTAGTTAGTCGACTGCTGCGGTTGCTGCTAGACGTGGCAGATGATGAACTGCTGCTGCTGCTACTGCTGCTGCTGCTAGTGGATGTGGCATAGACCGAAGCTGACGATGACGACGATGGGGCAGCTGCTGAGGATGAAGACGTGAGCGATAATGACGGCACCGCGCTGGCTGTGGCTGCATTCGCTGTGGCGCTAGTGCTGCCCGTGGCGGTACTGGAGCCGATCAATACGAGGCCGCCGCTGTTGCCTGTTGCCACGCTGCGATTGGCCGAGCTGCTGTAGCTGATGCCAGCGCCGCTGCTGCTGCGGCACGCACAGCACAGCAGCAACAACAAGAGCAGAAGTAGCAGGGATTGAGTTCTAGTGCCACGAAGTTTTCTTCTCGCTCTTGTGACTGTTGGTGTTGTTGTTGTTGCTGTGCTGGTTGCTGTTGCTGCGGCTGCAAGCGGCAGTTGTCGCTTCAATTGCAGCAACATTACCATTATTAATATTGGTCAAAATGGCGTTGTTGCAATGCCGTTGCTATCGCCCGAGTACTTGTTGTTGCTTGTTGCTGTCTGTTGCTGTTGTCGTATAATTGACCGCAACAACACTGTTTGTGGCGTGACCTTATTTTCTTTACGCTTTAACCGCTAGCTTGTGGTTTATTTTTTGTAAGGCTTTCCGCGCAAATTCTCTTCCTTTTTTTTTTACTTATTTCTCTTTCTGTTGGCAGTAAACTGTAAAGAGCAGAGATGCACACATAACCAATATTAATGGGTCAGTTTCACAAATGTTTTATACAAATATTTTTGTTATTTAATTTTTTCGGCATACTTTATTGAAAGTAGTTTTCTGTAGAATTTCTGGCCTCTCCTTCATCCCCAGATTTAATTTTCTTTTTTTCTCAGATTTAATTAGACATTATATAGCTTTGTGTTGCCTAGGAAACGCTTAGTGGTTTACGTTGTAATTATTGAGAATACAATTTTTATATATATTTTAAGTCCCGCCTTTTTTTATTTTTATGTGAAGTTTACTTTTCTAGTAATATTAAATTTTCTATACATTTATGTAAATGTATGCGTGGTTGCTGTCGCGTAGTTGTAGTAATGCATCTATCAATAACTAAGCAGCGCTTGATCTTAATCCCTAATATCCATTTTATACCTTGATTAAAATTCGGCAAAACTTTGTGTAATGAAAGCTTATATAAAAATTAATAAAACAAAAATCCATTCTATTCTCCTTCACAAACTAAATAAATGTATATAGATATGTAATATATAAAATGTAATATTCTGTTTATAATTTAAGTTGTGCAAATTCTAGAGAACATTTTCCTCTCACGCCCTTATTCTACAAGACCTCCTCAAAGTGCGCCTGGAGCATTTTGGGTGTGGTCTCCCCACCACAGTATCCTACCTCAAAGAGTGTGCAATGCCATTTGAAAGTCCTCATAGAAGTAGCTCTTTACACAAGCCTCAATCAGCTCACTTGCTGACGGCGTTGTCTTTGCCTTTTCTCTTTCTTGCTCCATGCATTATTCCTTTCCCTTTCATCCATTCTTTTCTTTTCTGCTTTTTTTGTGTGTGCGTTTTTTTTTTTTGGGTGGGTTGCAATACCTTGTTTGCACTTGCTGTAGTGCCCTTGCCCTTGTTGTTGTCGTCCTCAACAACAACAATAACAACAATGACATACAGTTGGCATTTTGCATATGCCAGACATGTCAGGCAGTCCCTCAGCAGCAGTTGAATGAAGCCTATGCAAGAGAATTGTTTTGGGTATGTCGGGTAAAGAGGGGCATAAGGCATATCTACCAATATGTAGGTTGTGTCTAGTGGGGATTGCATGGGATCATGGGGTCATGGGATCAAATTTGTGAGGTGGTTGGAAGACTAATGCTTGAAAAGCTTTATTTCTAAGTTTTTTCTTGTACCTCTATTATAAATCTGAGTTTTCTGGTTTTTATTATTCTTTTATATATTATATAAATAACACAGTTAAGATATATACAAGGCCACAGAATCTGGACAAAGTGTAGTAGGAATTATATTATGGATATATTTACGAAAAAAAATTTGTACATTTCTTGCTCTTTAGCACGGGCGGCTTAGAAAAACCTATTTTCAACATCGGATATACATTTTTTTTTAGATTTTTTGTAAGCTTATTTACCCGTTTTTATGATTTTTAAAAATTGCTGTAAAGTAGCGAAGCTTACAATGCTCTACAGAAAGATATTTTTTATTTGCCAAATAATTTATTATACATTTTTCTCGTGATATTTTCGTAGACTCCCTTTACTCTTCTCTAAGCTTTCAACATTCTTTAGTCATCTCTTGATGGCATTTCATAGCCAAACTCGACGTACCTTGGCCTGTCTGTTATTTTTGGTTTTGGCAGCTTTTTGGTATACTTTAGGCTACTCACTTAGTTATTCCGTGCGTTGCTCTTCTGCCTTTGCTGCTGCTGCTGCTGTCTGGAGCCGTGTTGCAGGTGTTAAGCCTTGCGCTCTTTGCTGCATGTGGGTTAGTGTCCTTGCCAAGACTGCTGCTGTTGCTGTTGCTGCCTCAAGTTCTTAGCACACACTTCACGTACGCTGCGCTCAACTGCGCTGTCTGCTGCGTTGTCTGAATGCCTGCACGCTACAATTGTCATGCAAGCGGACATTTTTTCAAGGCTCTCACGTTCTCAACGCTGCCGTCGTTGGCTTCTCAAGCAGCTGCCGCTGCATGGCTGCAAAAGAGGACGAAGGAGACAGAGAGAAAGAGAAAGATGATGCGTTAGGGGTCTGTTTATATGATACTTGAACTATGATTAATTAAGTGGCGCGTACAAAGCACGCGCCATTTAAATGCATATTAAGTAGCCGCCCCGTGCGCAAACAATTTACTAGACTCGTGGATTTCGTAATGAGCACTCCCAACTTATAAAGTGCTCTATACGACAAGAAATATACCCTTTTAATAAATTATTTTTAATATACGGTTATATATTGCACTTATATTTTACATTTCATATTGTTTGATTGATTATTGTTTAACAAAGCTAAAATTTATATTCTTCATAAAATAAAAATATTCCAAAAATAATCTACAAAAAACAAAACAACACTTTTTGATTGAATAACATTTATGTAATACTTAATATTATATAATTATATTATATAATTTAATCGCCTGCTGACTAATTTGATAGCTGCGCCAGTCTTTAATTTCTTTATAAAGACTCACAAGTATTACCAAGTCAATTGACAATCTTCGTAAGGCAAAACGCAAACTTTTCAATTATAAAGCGCTCTCAAGTAGAAGCTAATTATTATGCACATCATTAGCACAGTATTTAGTAGGCCGCCCCAAAAGCAGAGCCCTCACTAGTTGAATTAATTGTTTTTGTGTGGAAATTGAGCTGTTTCCTTGCTAACCAAAAGCCTATCCGTTATTTTGGGTGTGGGGTGTGGCACAAGTTGCTTTTTAATTTATTTATGCAAATACGAATAAATTTTCGTTGCTGCGGGGCAAACAGTTTGGTATTTAAATGCGTAGGCGCATAAGTAAATAAATGCCGGGCTACTCTTCACAGAGTCATTGAATACTTTTCATCAGAAGCAACAGCAACAACAAACGAAAGGAGAAAAGTAGTAAAAGCTACAGAAATAAAATCATCAAGTACGTGGCCCAGTTTGGGGGTAGAATACATCAGATTTTGCCTTCACTTTGCTCTCTGTCTGTATGTCTGCCTTGGTTACACCATGCAAACATTGTAAATCATACGCACTGATGCACGCTCTTTCTCGGAAGGGGTAGATGTGAGCTTATTTGATTATTGTAAATGAGTTAGGACGACAATTTTGTGGTTGCTTTCAAGTTTCTGACATGCCTGTGCACATAAGTCTTAACATTGAAACTTTTTTTTCAACAACTTATGCTGACAGTTAAATTATTATTTAAAAAAATCTAATAATTTTTTAAGTTTCAAAAAAAAAAATCAAAAACAAAAAATAAAGAGAATAAATCATGAAAAATTTTAAACAGCGTTTTCTATTTGTTGAAGTAGAAAAATCGTTGCATTTAATACTTTGCAGAAGTTTCATCAAAATAAAGAGAAAATTGAATTGCATAAACGAATATTTTTCTTTAATTTGCATGCATATTTAATATATACATTTTAATATTTAAAAAAAGAAATTCAAATAAAAGTATGACAAATGCACAATAAGAATTATAAGAATAACTGTACATTTGAGTATATATTTGGCCCAACTTTTGTTTACGCCGCATATTTTATTTAATCATAAGCAACAAGCTTGGCTGTTAAATTTTATATTTAAAATGTTGCTTTTACATTTGTTTTGGTGATTCTATGCGGATAAACTTTTAGCGTATCAAGAAAATGTAACAAAAAGTTGTCAAAAAGTTCAAGCTTTAAAACAACTTGTGTATAAGGTATGAGCTCTTACGCCCGTATTCACATTGGAATTCGCATTCGCATTTGGAATGACTTTATCAATTTGTTAGTCGTTGTGTTTTGGCCATGTAATTTGTGCGCCGGGCCATAAGATAATTGGATTCAGCATTTGTTTGTGCGCCTAATTTAAGTGCGTATAAACCAAATTCCATTTCGCAAAATACATTTAACTTGGGCTTTAATTAAAAATCAAAACGCGATAAGAACACACAGCGCGACAAGATGAAAGTTGGCAGCAACAACTACAACAAATACGTGTAATTGTGGCTTGGCGACGCGGCTCGCAATTCCTTCGCAATTTCCGCGCTTGCCCAAAGCCTTTTGAGTCATAAATTCAGGCGCCAGGACCGAGACAGGATACTAGAGCGAGCGCAATTGTGCCGGCTCTGCGACCGAGGGTCATTAATTTGTCTTTAGAGGCCGCCGAAGCCGACGTGGCATTAAACTGCTTAAGTAGCACAACTAAATTAAGTAAAGTCACGGGCGGTGGCAATTAGAAGGTGAAGGGGGTTAAAAGATGTGACACAGCGTCTGCTGATAGAGTTCAAAGCGGATTTTTATTTATATTTGATTAGGCAGACGGAGAATAGCAGCTACAATGTCTCTGGAACACACAAAAACAATGTTGGTAAATGTTCATCTGGACAAAAATTCACTGCGTGCAACACAAACAAACACACACACACATATATATAATAAATGCGTTGCATGAGCATTATTCATTTTTGTTTTTGCCACAGATATACAAGCAGTCAGCTATGAATTGTTTGGCATGCAGATACAATGTGCCACGCCCACAGCGCCTGAAAATGTTGCAACCGCAACGAAAATGCAACAGCCATAAACGAGAAAATATGTAGATCATTCGAGAATGGTGACTCCTCTGCCAGCGGCAACACCAGCAACAAAAACTGTAACAACAATGAGAATTTATCAAAACAGAAAGATACACACACGTTCACACATGCGCATAGATATTAATGTCGACTGATAGAAGCAAAACATGATAAACTAAACATGTTGTTGCTGCGGTGTACACGCTGCGTATGCGTTATATTTAATATATTTTCCCCATTTATTTTTCTTAGAGTAAAGGCGCGCACAAAAGCATGAATTGAATTGCTTCATATCGATTGATAGACAGCCAGCAAAATATGTACATATACATACATATTTGTGGGAAAATTTAATCAGTTTTCGTGGATAAGCAAGTTTCTTTGCGGTTAAGAAAATCTATGAATGAGATTGTGTGGAATGTGCAGCGTATGGGAAAATTGTAAAGCAGTTCGAAACGTAATGAAAAAAGAAATGAAAATGAAAATATTTCAGGCCACAGGCTTTGCTAACGCTTTGTTAGAAAAATAGGCAGTGAGAAAAAGAGATTACGTTTTAATAAAAGAAAATCAGACTTTAATTCACGATGCGCATAAAGTGTTTCTTATATAGAAATTATTATTAAATAATTTCATGCATACATTTTACTAGCCTGTATTGACTTTTATTCATTTAAATCTGGCTAAATCTTATCAACCTTCCAAGTTACTTATATTATATAAATGCTAACAAGAATATTCTTTATTTTCTAGCTTAAATTCATTTAACTTGGATTTCACTGTATTTTAATATTTATTTAGCCACAAAACTTAACCACAGAGAACACATAAAAGCAAATATTTTGTGCTTCGTTTGTCAAGCAAATAAAAATTTGTCTGATTCTCTCGACAAAAACTACAAAAATAACTATATAATTTTGAATATGCAAGTCCCGCCCCTCTGCTCCATAGAAAATTTAAATGTCATAAAACAAATGCAAGCACTGCTGGAAAATTATAGCTTCCCAGAGTCAAGAAAATGCTTGATAACAGCAAAGAGTGTAAAAACTCTGCCACCCCACCCTGAAGCGTGTCATTTTTCATGCAGATTTATGTAAAAATTTGTGAAATTTGCGTAAAGAAAACTGCTAGAGAGAAAAATACAGAGAGGGCGATGGGCAGTACAAAGAAAACTTTTGCATCGAGCATTGAATTTGATGGCAAATAATGCGACTTTATAACTAGTTTAAATGCACTTTGCATGTCACAGACGCTTGATAAAATTACTTAAACATTCTCCGTTCTGCGCTTCGCTTTTTATGGTGTCTGTAGCTTGACTTGAGCTCAAGGGTTGACTGCATCAGCGTAGTTAAAGCCCCCGCATCACTCTTTGCTTCTCTTTTTTTATGTTGCCTGCCAACAATGGCTTATAATTATTTCTTTTTCCCTCTTTTTGCTTTCCTCAATTTTTCTCATTTTTTGCATATCTTTTTTCTTTTCTTGTTTTATTTAAAGTCGTCAGCCGCTTACTGCCTTTTATTTATATATATAATACTATATATATATTTGAGTATATTAAAAGGCAGGACATCTGCAATGTCTGCGCCGCGCGGTATCTGCAGCTTGCAGCTTGCCGCACGTTGCCATCTTTTCATATTTAAGTAGTCAACAGCAAAACAATGGCGCTCCACAACAGCAGCTAAAGCATTAAAATCATCAGCAACAACAACAACAAGCAGAACAGCTTCGCCCTCATCAGAATAAAGTAAAAGAGCGTCTGTCAGGCGAGGGCTTAGCGCAATTTTTAACCCATGGATATAAAGTGCAGAACAAGAGGGTAAAATTATAAATCCACTATATTTAAATGCTACGAGCGTCAATAGTTTTTTTTTATAAGCCAAGTTTATCAATAACTATGTTTTAGAATTATTCTATTATTATTGTTCGCTTAATACAATTTTTGTTTAATTAAATTTAATTAAATTAAATTCTTTATTGAGATATCATAATATTATATAAATAAAAGCTATAAATATATTAAATAAAATATATTTTAAAAATAATTACTTTATATACATACAAATTAATACAAATCAAAATAAATAATCTTTAAAGTTTTCATGAATATTGGAATACTTAGGTTTTTATAAATAATTATTTAATATGTATAACATCTATAAATGTAGATGAAGAGGTTATACGTAACTAAAATATTTACTTGTTGTTGTTTATTAGAAAAAACCAATATTTTGTGAAATAGCTAAACCTGATTCCACATCGAATATAAATTTTCACAGGTATACATCTATTTTATTGGCTCAGCTTTTGGGTTAATATTCAATATAGGTGTATTTATTAAAATGTATTACTTTTATGCATTCAAATCTCCTAAAACCATATTCATTTCAGCTGCTCGTCGAACGCGAAATCAAATTAATTGATATTAAGAGATTATTGAAAATCTTAACTATCAGTTGAACTACGTTGCACGAAGGAATTCATTCATTTTGTTGCTAAGTCAACTGCAATGCGGCAATTTCTTGGCCAAGTGAATTTAATTGGCACTCATTAGTTGTGCTGCTTAAAATGCGCAATTTGCATATAAATTTTGTGTAAAGTGCAATTCAAATTTAATCAGAGTCTTGTATCAGGGCATAATTTATGTAAAACTTATATAGGGAAGGCGCACACATTTTATCCTTGGGCCAAACATTAGCTGAGCAATAAATTTCGCGCACAATTGAGCCTGTGATTGTGCCAAAGCGAATGTAACGAAAATTAATTTTCCTGTGATTTTACATGTGTGTGTTTAAACGAGAGGGTGTGCATGGTTGTCTGTGTGTGTGTTCTGGGTGTCTGGCATAAATTGTGCGCTCGCGGCTAACAAAATTTAAAAGCAAATGCTGAAATAAATTATCGCTTAATATTGGCAAATAATTTGGCCAGCACCAACAACAGATTTTATATAGAGTTGCTCCTTTTCAGTATGTGTCTTTCTCTCTCTCTCTCTCTCGTTGCGGTCTCTTCTTGCGCTTTTTGCAATTTTTGGCAGCGCACAAATTGAATTCATTATGTGAAGCTACCCCACACGAATCACACAAAATCATTTGCCTCCGGCTGTCGCCTGCGAATGCTGATATAATGATATTAAAGCAACATTACATAAAAGCCGAATGGCGAAATAGAATAGGCAGTGGATGAGAAACAGAAACAGAACGAGAAACGCAAATTAACAATGTGGAGTGACGAGTCGGCAAAAGCACATGCAAAGACAACAAAAAAAGTAATGAGGATTCTATCCTAGAAACGATACAAGCACCCAAAGAAATAAAAGAAAAACAGCATGATGGGTATAACATACGTTGGGCAAGTCGAAGTGCTGATTCGCTTACAGAAGTAGCGTTATTTTAACACATATTTATCCTTTTATATAAAATGATCAATGCAAATGCAGTTATTAGATTATACAGATTTTTGACCGTACTTACAATCTAACTAAAAAACTGTGTAATATATTATTAAACATATGTATGGATATTCCATACTATTCTTGTAGATTAAATATAAACCATATTTTTGCAATAAATTCGATCGAGCCCAAAGTTGCATATTATAATATACTATTATTGTTACCATTCTCTTCTGAAAAATTTTAAAAATATTTTGTTTAATTTTTTTCCGTTAGCTTATAGAAAAAAATATAAATACGTATACTAATATATGTATATAATAGAAAGTACATATGTAGGAAAGGTTGGACTATATATTTTCCTTATTTATTCTTGTATTGTTAGCTAATGCTATTTAAACCATACTATATTATATAGTCCAACTAGAAGTATTTCCTCTTTTGAACATATTTATTATAATTATCATATTTGAATAGGAATTTGTTCTAAAATGAACACGAAAGTATTACCAATGAAAGATTAACTTTTAATTATTGAATAGTTAAAGGCGAAGTTGTGATCATTTAACCTTGAAATATAATACATATTTTTTACTATAACTATCTGCAAGTCAAATACGGCTATAGTATATAAGGAAAAATAACAAACACATTGACAATTTGAAATGAATATCAATATCCGAAGCAAACATACATAAACATTCAGAAACATACACACACACATAAGCATACACACATATACATCCATACACGCTGGCTTTCTTTCGCTCGAGCAGCGGCTCTTAATTAATTTTCTTTTGTGCGGGCTGTGTTTTATTTTAGTTTTTGCTTTTAGTGGGTCTCAGCTGAATGGTAAGGGGATTGCGAGGGGCTTATTATTGCCGAGCATTTTAATGACATTTTCATAAACAGTCGCCGCGGCATCCTGATCTGGCTCTAATTTGGTTTTATGCCACGTGGCATTCAATGGCTACGGCTGCTGCTGCTGCTGCTGCGGGTTTCTTTTGTCTTGGCAGATAAAATAATTTATTGGGTAAAAATTGCTGGCCAAGAGCTAAGCATTTCGGTTTCCCTCACTTGTACGCCCTCTCTTTCTCGCTTGCTCTCTTTGGGCGTCCTTATCTCAGCTGGTTTATCTATTTTGGCCGTCGCTTTTGGCCGTACATAATGTTGGCGCCATGTTGATGTTATCGTAGCGGAAGTGTTGACTCAATGTTTACTCAATGAGGGCGTTGCTGCGATATGACAACGACAACCCCACCTCCACCGCTTTTGGAGTATTCGTGTGTGAGTATATGTGTGTGTGGTTTAAGTGTATTCCGACTGTCTTTTTGGGCGCACAAATTTCGCTTTTGGCTTTGTTTCTGCTCGCTAGGCTAATACCAAATGCCTCGAATGTTACTTTTCTTTTTGACTGTGTCCTTTCTTAAGGCTTTTTTCGCATTTTGTTTACCCAAAGATGGTCTTATAAATATATAAATATGCAAAAGCAAATGAAGACTTATGAAATGGATGAACAATATCTGAAACAGCAATAAAGGGTCAAGGCTTAATAGAGTTATGTAAGACCTAGCCAAGGCTAGCTCAGTAGTAGGCCCTAAATCAAAAATAAATAGATTTGGCATTCCACTTATTGGGTGTCGAACTTATAAATATGTATTGGCAATTGATGACGAGCATTTAAATTGTAACATACTTTTCTGCTCTTTTAGTTGCTTAAGCTATGAAACAAAAAATACTTAACTGCTTACAAAGTTAATGATTTTTTAAAATATTTTTCAAATAAGTAATTTTTATACCCTAAACCCATTGAAAATGGGTAAATAATGGTTTTGTGCAAATATATATTCTTGATCAGCATCACTAGCCGAGTCGATTCAGCCATGTCAGTGTGTTTGTCCGTCTGTCTGTATGAACGCGTCTATTTCAGAGACTACAAAAGCTAGAGATTTCAGAAACTTCAAAAGCTAGAAAGCTGATCTTGGACTCATTTGCTTCGTATATACCATACGCAGATCAAGTTTATTTCAAAATATCGATAACTTTTTCCGTTTTCTTATTATCGATATTTATCGCTTTTTTGACTTGGTTTTTTAATCATAACTCTCAAACTATAAAAGCTAGATTGACCAAATATGTTTTAATATGCTTGCGTAAAGCATACACAGATTTAAAATATTTCAGGTTTTTGATACCTCCCCCCAATATCGATATAACCCAAAAAACCTCAATTCAAAAACTACAGACTCGCAAATTGGTTTGTAAATACATTTTGATGCGCCTATGAAGGCGATCATACATTTAGTTTACGAGCAAATCGAGAATCTCTTTTCAATAGTGGTAGCTAAGCGCAACTGATTGGCTGAAGCACAAGCAATTTCTGTGTTTATGTGCACACATAAATACAAATGCAGAATTTTGTCTAGCGATTTACTTGGATTTTTTTTGCAAGGGTTAAGTTGAATTTTATCCCAGCAACACCAAGTGAATGTGTAGCCCAGCCGGTAAGAGTTGTGCAGCGGAGGTTCGATTCCCGGTGCGGAATCTCTGTTTTTCGTTGATATTTGTAAGTTATATTTTTTTTAATTTTTAGCCACCTCAATACTCATCAAGTGTCGAGAGTGTGTGTGTGTGTATGTGGGTTCAGGGTATCTTCTAGTAGGGCGGTCCCGACTAGAGCAATCTCACTTGTTGTTAATACTTTTATGTGAAAATATAATCAAATCAAATCATGAAAAAAATTTGACATGTAAAACTCTTGGCCCCATGGTATCATATTTCAAACACCTTTAAATTTTTTTTAAAACCTTTTTTTTTTTTAATGATATAGTTCATTGCTTTTCATGGGGTCGATTTTCATGTTTGATGTCATTCTGATCCTATTTATATATATTTATATAATTATAATTATCTAATTAATAAATATGCTAAAAGTTAAAGCTTTCTTAAGTGCCGCTCTCGTGCCTAGTACATTGAATTATTTCAATCTGCGCAAAATAACATACCACGCCCAGGACACCTGCTTTATTGCCTTAATGAGCGACACCTGAGCACACTGAAATTCTGTGGTCCAAAAGCTATGTTTGTGTCCCTCCAAGTCATGTCATGGCTGCAAAATTTACAACTTTTTCAAGTGTTTAACCGCAAAACTAAAGCTGGTATCTAATGGCACATCTCCATGCTATTTGGCTTTGCTGCCTGTCTCACTCTCCCCCTGTATGTGTGTGTGTGTGTTTCCGTAAACTGCCATTTCCGACTGTGCCACAAGTCTAACAAGCAGGCAACACAGAGCTACACGACTCGATACTCGTTCGCTCTGTGGCAGCAGCAGCCTCTGCTGTTTGCCTTTGCTCTCAATGCACAATAATTGTTATCTTCAACAATTTGCGGATGTTATAAACATATACTGGCTGCTTCATATTGTCTGCATGTAAATACCAGCAACGACAGCTGGGACTGGGTATGTGATGGGTTGAGGGGGTTTTGGGCAGGGGGATCAACGATTGCTGCTGGTTCTGTAGCATTTGCACTTGTCGTTGCTTTTTATGGCCAAACAAGCGCTGCACCTGCCTCGGTTCAGCACAATAACAAATACACACACATATACACACAAATGTATACATGCACATGTGAAGTACTTCCGCCTAGCGGAGTTGAGCTGGAGAATTGGAGAACTGGCACGGAAGACATTTAGCTAAGCGCTTCGCTTGGTAAACAATTTTCGATTTCAGCCAACAATTTGAAGCTTATGTGCAAAAAGTTTTTCCCCCAGTGAAAGTTGTCCACAACAACAACAGCCAAAAGCAGAAAACAAAAATATTAATAGATGGGGTTTGTGAGGGTGTTGTCGCGCACTCGGATGGCCTGCAAATTTGTCACATATGAGCATTGTTTCAGCTTACTTTTGAAGTCGAAGGCCTTTGCGTCTGTTTAGCTCGTGTTACACTTGCGGCAATTACGCATACGCCCAGTTTGCCAGGGTTGCCAGCGTACTTGGGGATGGCAATTTGTGCGTCACTCATACGCCTACGTGCCGCATTAAGGTACGTGTGCTCGACTCGGTAATAGAAAACTTCGCCATAACATTTTGCCAGGGCCCCCGAAACTTAATTAACGGCCCCAAAAAGGTAATCGACGGGCACCCGCCTTTTGTTTAGGCCATTTCACTGGCAAATGTTCTGGACATTAAAGCGCGCGCGCCACTCAAATGCTTCAATGGAGTGTGGGATGCGGGGTGGACTAAAATGTATCCTAGCTTCAAGCCCACCCATTAAACTGGTCATTAGGCGTCAAGTGGCCTGCTGGTTTGACAGCAGCAGGCAATGCGGGCAAACGAATAGACAAGAGTTGGCTCAAATGTTTTGGCTTAATTTGAGCAGGCTCCCCGACCAATCCCCCCATCCCTCTGTCTTTGTGCTTCTGGCTCGACTTTAATTACTGGCTAGCCAATAACCAGCGGCGCGGCAGCTCAATTGCCACATTCAATTAAATTATTGGCAGCTGCGTTTAAAATTTAATTACTTCCCATTTCCTGCTGCACTTGTATATAAGCTTCGGTGAAGAGTTAAGCGTATTTGGTGCTTGCTGTCGTGTCACGATCCAAGAAGAGCTAAGACAATCTTAAAGGACTTGTCTTAATACAACTAAAGAAATGCTTAAAATGAGCTTTAGAGTACTTTAAAACCCGACCTGACCCAATACAACTTAATTCCATCTAACACGAATTAACGTGACTTGACACGATTCCATAAAACTAAACACAACATTCCCTGACCTTTCTGAAATTTTTTTATTTTAGTTTAGTAACTTTACACTTAATTTATCATTTATTTAGTTTTACAACAAAAATATACCTAGAAGTTGTTTATTGTTTTTTGAACAAAATTTTTACTTTTTGCCCCTGGGTTTTAAAATATGTGTATTTTCTATTTATTTTTCACACACAACCACTTTTTTGCTTCAATTGTTTCCCCATATTTGTTCATAACATTTGAACCTACAGGCGGTTCCAATTCATATTTATTTTATATTTAAATATATTTATATTCAGTATTTTTTTCAATTTTTTTTTTCAATTGCGCGTACAAAGCTAAAATTATATCAACATGTTTTACATTTTGTGCAACATTTTTCCCTGGCCAGCTCAGCTTTATTGACTAGGCACGGCGAAGCTGAAATTCGAGCGCTGTTTTTGCACAAACTTTTTAACTAATTTTCTTGTTTGACTCCGCGTTCGTGCCAAAGAAGAAGAAAGTGGGGGCGCCAAGAAAGACGGAAAAGCGCGCATAATAGTAAAAGCCAAAAACTTGTGCAACAAATTGGCGTTCAACTTTTTGCTATGCCGCGCACAACAATTAAAAAGATTTGTTTTCTAGTTATTAAAGAAATTCATGCGAAGTTTTTGCTGGGTGTATTACAGAGGAGAAATACTATATCAGGAAAATTTAATACTAAACAAATTCGTTATTTGGGCTGGAGAATAGTGTATAATGGCCAGAATCTAAAAATAAAGGAAATAGTCAAACAAAAAATTTATTCTATTTATAAATGTCTGCTCTGAAGAAATTTAATAAATTAAATACTTTGCATAACAAAGAAATATTTTTTATCTACAAAACCTTTTCCTTGCGCGTCAATTAAATTAAAATGTATATTTATAGTATTTGCATTGTGTGCTATAAATTTAAAATATTTGCTTTGCAATGTGCATTGCGAACTAAAAATATTCAGTTTTGTAGAAAATCGTATCATATGCAGAGCAAGGCCAGCGCCATTAATCCGGCAGTAGCTTCACTTGGGCCACTCTCCACAAGCCAATCTATGGGCCACAAGTAGATGCTTTTTTACGGGGTTAAGGACGAGCATTAAGCTTCCATGAATATACCTGCAGCTACGACTGCTCGAAATATTTTACCCACCTGCAAGTAGAAGAAGTTGCACAAGAATAAGTGAAATAAGTATGAAAGCTCTAATCGGGGGCGCCCGACTAGGAGATACCCTAAACCCATTATTTCAAACATAAACTTAAAAGTACGGCACAAGAGTATTAAAGTGGGAAAGTTGTGGAAAAAATTAATTAAGTGCTATTGAAGATTAAAATATTCATTTAAATCAAATTTTGTGTATATAGTAGTCATATTATAAGGAACACGGTAAAAAAAATCCAAAGTTGGAGTTTCTATCGATTGCATGAAAAGGGTGAAAGTTATCGATCATTTGAAATAGACTTGATCTGCGCGTGCCATGGACGAGTCTAAATTCAAAAAGGACGAACATTATTAAACACATTATTGAACACATCTCGTCATCCTGATCAAGAATATATATACATTATGTGGTCGGAGATGCTTCCCTCTGCCTGATACACAGATTTGCACAAAACCATTATACCCTTTTTTACCCATTTTCAATGGGTTCAGGGTATAAAAAGGTTGAGGTAAATAAATTATATTTTTGCCAAGGCAACGCAGCTGAAATTTTTTGGATCTATGTTTTTGTACATGTATGTGCAAAATAAGTGCATAAATAAAACCGTTTTGTTGTTGTTTAAGTAACGCTAGCGGCGGGCTACGCTTATCCGGGCAGGAACGGGCCCGACAACAAATCTGTTGAGTGGAAAATTGCAAAAAACTACTCAAGCTGCGTTTACCTTGGGTTTTTTTAACAGGCCTACAACAAACACCTGAGCGCAACACACACATATGAGTTCGTGTGTTTGTGTGTGTGTGCATGTGTTTCTTTTAAGTATTTTGGCAAGTTGTGCATATTTTAATTAGTTTCACAGCCAACAAGCATTTTGGCCCTAACAAGCTAAAAGGAAACGCGGTGTATACGCAACGCGCATACAACTTTCCTTTTTGTGGCACCCTTTTTTTAAGAATTTATGAATGTTTAATGTCGGCTATGCTAATTTGGCCATTTCACTATATGTATACACTTTAGGCTCTTTTTTTTTCCATATAATATTTAACTACAGCTGCATTGCTAAAAACAAAAAATAAAAACAAGTAAGATTGCTCTAGTCGGGACCGCCTGACTAGGAGATACCCTGAACCCAGCATTTAACACATACACACAAACTCTCGGCACTTAATGAGTATTGAGGTCGATAAAAATTAAAAAAATTTAATTAGTACTAACCAACGAAAAATAAAATATACCACTCCGGGAAGTGAACCTGTACGCACAGCTTCAGTCATCGACTGCACCACACTCCCATTTAAATTAACTTATGATATAAAATAACTTAACCGTCTTTAAAAAAATTTCAAGGAAACGCTAATAAAATTCTGCTTTTGTTATGAAAATGATAAATACTAATAATAATTGTCGATAATTAAAAAAAGGATACATAAATTCCACACTGTCCACGCGGGATTCGAATTGAATGAGTCCAAGATCAGCTTTCTAGTATTTGTAGTCTCTGAACTCGATGTGTTCATACAGACAGACGGACGGACAGACAGACGGACAGACAGACTCACAGACAGACGGACATGGCTAAATCGACTAGTGATGCTGATCAAGAATATATATATTTTATGGTGTCGGAGATACTTCCTTCTGCCTGTTACATACATTCGCACAAAACCATTATACCCTTTTTACGCATTTTCAATGGGTTCAGGGTATAAACAAACTAATAATAAGGAATGCATTTAAAATTAAGAGAAACTATAACGGTATAATAATTAAATAGTATGATTAATTCAATTATAATGAAATTGTTACACAATTAATTTTCGTGAAAAACGTTAGCGTATGATAAATAAATGGGTTTTATTGTGCGTGGAAATTAAGTTCTGCTCATCTGAAATTTGCAAGTTTTCGGTTAGCGTTCCTCAAAGAAATCACAAAATATCCGAGTGCTTTTGATGCTACCATTGCCTTTGGCTTAACTATGTCAGGAATTCAGCATTTAGCTCTTATTGTCTTTAAGCACTACGTGCCGTATCGACTGTCGACTCAAATCCAAGCATTTCAATATAACTGAGCAAGAGAACCTGAGGGCAAAGCGAAACAAAGCCAAACAAAGACACGTCACAAGGAGAGGGGACATTTGGTATAGTGAAAGGGACTCACAGCTGCCTTCTGCTCAGCCTGAGCCTGAGCCTGAGACTGAGCTATGCAAATGTGTTGGGGGCTATATGCAGCATATGTGTGTGCATGTGTGTACGTTTATGTCTGTGCCTGTGTGTGTTTGTGCTCTGTGCTCCTTTGAAACATGCCACACGAACTGACTGCCGTTGACTTTTTGCCTCTTTTTGACTTTATCTTGATACAAGTGCTGCAATTTGTAGCTCACTTTTCTGCATGTGTCTTTGCCCCCGCCCCGCCCTGTGCCCAGTAACTTGACTATGGAATGTCGGGCTTTTGGTTCAGATTCGGATTCGTATTCGGTTTCAGGTTAGGAGTCGGAGGCTCGAGTTGCTAAGATTGCCACATTCGCAGAACTTACAGCTGGCGGAATCAGAAAAGTTGGCAACGTTTTTGTTTGCCTTTGTTTTACTTCTGTTTTTGGCGCGCATTTAATAGTTGCAAATTGGTTCTCACACCAGGCAATTGTCGGAAAGAGGGATTTCTAGGGGTGGAGGATTTTGATTTGTTAAAGTCCCCATTTGAATTAGTCATGACAATTGCACAGACTGGGTAGCCTGTGGCTGCAGAAGAGCCTATTAGGAAAAGCTTTGTGGGAACTCTTTGAAGTCCATGCCACACATTTCTCTACTCTAATTAAAGTGTATTCGATTTTTTATGCTTACAGGACGACGAGCTGAGTTGATTTAGCCATGTCCGTCTGTCTGTCCGTCTGTATGAACGCAAGGATCTCGGAAACTACAAAAGCTAGAAAGCTGATCTTAGTCTCATTCAGTTTGTAAATATCACACACAGAACAAGTTTATAATTTTTTTTTTATAACTTGCTCCGTTTCATTAATATCACAACAACCTTTCTTTTTCTTACAATATCTCAGAGACTATAAGAGCTAGAGGCAACAAATTAAGTGTGTTCTTTTCGTGTAAACCATCAAATACTACAGACCTTTAAATTGGTTTGTACATACATTTCTATGATCCTAATAAATCTTGAAAATTTCATAACGATCATACACTTCGTTTAGAAGAAAATAAGGATTTTGGTTCTATAGTGGGGGCAAGCGCAGCTACCGAATAAAATGAGTGCGGCGTGCATTTGTGTTTGTGTGTGTGAATTTGTGTATGTACGTATGATCGGAAACGGATTGAAATGTTTATGGAGACAGATAGCAGGGTTCAGGGTATCTCCTAGTCGGGCGGCCCCGACTAGAGCCTTCTCACTTGTTTTATTGTCAGATTGTTAAATATCTTTGTTTTAAGCAACACTACACAACATTCGAACTGTTTTTAATATATATTGAATTTGGTCTAAAGACATAGTTTATTATTAATATATTGCACACATGGTGTATATGTCTGCAAAGGTATTTCAGCTGCGGCATTTATCTTTTTTGTATGTTTTAATTTCTGTATTTGCTTTGCTTTTGCAGCCACTATTTTAGTCCATTTAACTGTCAATTGGAGAGTTGTTTTTAGTTTTTAGTGCTGTTTTTTATTAGGTCTATATATTTATTTGGCGCATGTTTGGCAACAATGGCAACAACTACAACCACTTATCGCCCACAAAATAAACAAAATCGAAAAAGTCCCGAAAACCACATTACAACAATCAGAACAACAACAACGGTACCAAATTCAAACAACTAGAAAGCCAAACAAAAGCAAATTATGGTTGGCTATACAACCCACACAGGACCAATGGGCGTGGTCGTCTATCGCCAGCAAATACGAAAACTCATTAAAATGCGTTGTAAACTGCGAGAGGAGCATCAGAGACACCACTGCGCGCAGCACCACATACAGTAAAAGGTGGTTTAAGTGTGTGGTTGCCGGGTTGGCTTTGAGATTGATGTGTGTGTGTGTGTGCGTGTGTATGTATGTGGGGAATATATAAGCCATCTGAGTGCTTTGTTTATGGGGTTTATCGCAATGCTAACCAAAAACCGATGCCATCAAACTCATTTGATTGCGACATTTGTGTGTATGTGCGTGTATGCACCCACAGTGGGGTAAAAGTAATCACATTTTGAGTTTGGCTTAATTGTTTGACTTTAATGCATGCTCTTCGCTGTTTGCTTAGATTCATATTTTATAAATAAATAATTAATGGATGAAAATGGTGGATCAAAAATTGTTATTTGACAAAAATCGTTAGTTTTTCGTATCTAAAGTTTATTGATTTAAAAAATCGCATTTATCAAAAGGAATATTTTATTTTTTGAACTAAATTATCAATTGCCATCCGTTGGAAGTGAAGAGGAAAAAATTTTACACTAATGCACACCCATAAATAAATGGAATAATTTTGTTGGCGTTTTTTGTTTTTTGAAAAGTGCGTACACTGTAAAGCACTTTCAGATAACAAAAAACGTGAATCAATGTTTTATTTTCTTCTCTTTCTCTATCTGTATCTCTCTCTTTCTCTCGCCATCTTCCTTCCTCACACTTTGCTCAATTCGTCGCTGTTTTGCGCCTTGTTTATCGATTTGCTCAGCGAATAAATAAAAAAATCAACTCATTTCGCATGGGAAGGTTAATAAATTACACTTCAATTGTGCAGTCAACGTCGTGTTCTATATAAAATATGCGCTGCCAGTTTGTTTGTGTGTAAATCTGGGAAAGTGCCACGCCCACGAAGTGACTGAGTGCCTACGGTCTGCCATCAACTGCCAGCCGCTGCCAGCTGCCTGGTGCCTGCTGCCTCTTGGCGTCGCCTGTCAAATCAAATAATTGAACTTTCATTCCATTGTGAAAAATGAAACACATTGCGTTCCAAACGCAAATGCCGCACATTAAATGCGATTAAAAAGGAAAAACGTAAGAGATTGCAAGAGATGCCCGATTTAAAGATGCCCTGCTCTGAATAGAAACTCAGTTGCTGAAATAACTTTTGTGTTAATTTATCGGCAATTAGTAATTTAAATAATACAGATATAAATTGTAAAACTATCCGTATGTAATATTAAGAAAGAATCTTTTGACATTTGCTCGATTAAAGAAGCTGTGGTTACGTCTAGCTGGTTATGCGTATCTTTACTTGTTGCATATTCAATAACTTGCACAAGCACAGGGTATCAAAAGTCAATGCCAAGCTGCGCCTGTCGATACCACTGATGCCAAAGTTAAAACACACATTTCTTCTTAATCCATTTTGATACTCGCCCACCCGCTGATGGATTACTCTCGTTCAAATGTCGAATCTTGTTAGTGCAGTTGCCGGCTTCAGCATCGGCATCAGCATCACGTGGCTCAATTGTGGGCTGGAACAGCGCTGACTTTTCCTCCAGGTCTGCCCAACAATGGCAACAGCTGCTGCTGCTGCCGGCTAACAAGCCAAAGGCGCACAAGTGTCGGTGATTTTTCACGCTCTAGATACAGTTATGTGTGGGTGTTAGTTCTACACTGTGCTACACAAAATTAAAGACTCTTATACGCTGCTAACATGATGAAAAATAGTATATTGGCTTTACAGACGTGAAACTAGACAATATAGTTTTCATCAGCTATTTGCAGTGAAGCCTCCGTTTACAAGTCACAGATGACTGCAACGCGTTTACTTGTTGTATGCAACTCTTGTTGCATAGTGTAGCAAGTGCATTTGCATGGAACAATTTTTTGTGGCAAAACTCTAATTTTAAAAGAATTTATCCTGTTTATTAAGCTAACAAGCTGAGAGTTACGTGCTCGAACTACAAAAATGAAAATCCAAGCCATGTAGCATGGTGTTATATACTTTTTATATACCGGCACAGCCTGGTTTTCAGTTTAAAATTATATTTCCAGTCACCTGTTCTGGCCAAATGGTTCACTATGAGTTCACATTTGCGTTATATTGTTTGTAGTTTGTCCGATAATTACATGTCCTGTACCTGCCCCCAATAGAGCTTTTAATTCCACGAGGCGTCAGATTTCCCAGGCTGTTACTAGGTAGTCATTTGCAGCATATTTTGTTTTTTTTTTCTTTTTGCTTTTCTCACTTCTTTGTTGCTTTGCCGGGATTTTTCCCAGTTTTATTAGTGTTGCGAGGCGTTTTGTTCACATTTTCGGCTGGTTTTTATGTTGTCATTTTTCGCTTTTTGCTTAATTTTCGCAATGCCATTGACGGGGATTACATAACCAAGGGCTCTCAAAAGACTCCGACAACTTGCTATTGTTACAATTGTTGCTGTTGTTGCTGCTTTTTATATGTGTGTCAGCGGCATTTGTCGGGGATCATATTGTGATGCCAACGAAAAAACAGGATGAACAAATTTGATATGTGGATAAGTAAGCTCTGTGTTTGGCACGGTTTAACAACATATGAAAAACAGTTTTTATAGCATATGAAGTATATGCATTCAGGTAAAATTTGCCTATATAATGAATTGTTGTAGTTGTGTGTTTTTTATGGTGCACATGTAGAAAGTATGTAAAAATATAGGTACATCATGTATATTTTATGAATTGTTGTGTTCGTTTCGTTTATTTTGAGGTGCAGTGCTTGAATATTTTTGAATGACAATAAAGGAGTTTTTTGAATGGCGTTCTTTTTTATTTTTAAAAATTCATTATTTTTATTTACTTAATTATTAATATTTTTCCCATTTGTGCGGTATAAAATATCATAAATATATTCAATCACGTTTATGCTACCTTTGAAATTAATAGGAATACTTCACTTACTTAAAAATAGCTATTGACGTCTCAAAATTATTCCAAAATTCAAAAGTTTTTATATACATTTGTCTTGCAACAGATACAAACTTTTGTCTTTATGCACTAAAATATTGGAAAACAATAAATATTTTTCAATTTGAACACTAAAGTCAATAAAATTGTTAACATAAAAAAATGTAGAAAATATTCAGTAGAATTTTATTATTTTTGTTTTTTAATATAATAATAAAATATTTAAAAATATTTTGTTTACAATTACTGACTAACAAATTTGTTATGGAAAATAAATGTATATAAAATATATTTTCTACATGTATTTAATTTAAAATCAAGCGTATTTAAATTTTTAATTTGGTAGTCCCAAATTTATCAACTGGGTTGCCTTTTTTATATTAATAAATTTATTATATAAGCTGCAAAACACATCATATTTTATTTTGTGAAATTTGTATGCTGCTGCTGCTGCTATAAAACAGATTTTTAGCAAATGGTCAAAAGACGAGAACATAAAAAACAACTTTTCCGCAAAATTTCCCAGTGAAATGACGGCACCTGCACTGCGTCAACTTGGGCAGTAATTTTGTGTACGTTTTGTTTTCTATTATGCGGTCAGCGCATAAGCACCCACGCCCCCTCTCTCCCCCCTACACTCACACAAGCATGCACACATGCAAAATAATTGCGGAGTTTAATAGCGGACACTCGGCAAAGCGTCACATTTTCATGACGTCCAATCCGCTGAGCTGTCATAAAAACGCTTTGTTATGAGTTCGTATGTGCTCGAGGGTGTGTGCATGTATGGGTGTGTGGTCCGACAATAAAGCGGTTTATGTTCTAATTCTATTAGCTCGAAAACCGTGTAGCAATTACGCCAGTCAGCAACAACAACAATAAATGACATTTGCAAAAACTCACGCATCCAAGTGGATTATTTCACGTGACAGAGCCGTCGCAGAATAACACTCAGCCACAACTCGTAACTATGAATGAGAGTATTCACTCATAAAGTCTGTCTATACGAATGAAGATTTTATGGCCGAGTCCGGTGTTATTAAGTCCCATAAAAATTGTGTGGCCCACAAGGAAATTGATAGAAAACGAACAACAAATAAGGCTTTATCTTAACTTGTCTGGTATCTCATTAGAGGGTGGGTTTTCTTAGCATTTCGGTTAAGCTATACGGTTTTTGTAAGATGTCCTAGAGTTAAGAAGAGCAATTTGGGTTGAAAATGTTCATGATAAAAGCCTAAAAGAGCTTTAAGTTGAATTTAAATAATATACAATATACATATCTATTTAATTTATTTCAATTTAAATTTTACCAGAGTTAATGGGTTGAGAATTTTTCTTCTTCTAAGATTTTCTAATCTTGTTTAAAATGTAAAATTATTTTATTCCAAAATTTGAATTCAACTTTTATTTGGTTAAATTCACTGAAATAAATATAGGATTGTTTTATAATTATTTAATTTGCTTTTAGTAAGATTCGTTGGATTGCTTGATGAATATGCAACTAGAACTCTGTCCTTTAAGTTTTTCCTTTTAAGCAATTTTATTTTCAGTTGTACCGAGTTATATAAACACTTATTTCATTATATTATATATTATATATAAGTATTATATATTATATTTATATATTATATATTATATATTATTTATTACATATTATATATTTATATATTTATATATGTATACCCATTTTTTTCCTTTCCTTTTCGAGTTTCTTTTGCATACTCCCAAGTGCTTGCTAACAAAGTTAGCACACGATTACTAATACGCACCATTGAACGTGACTTTTTGCTGTCAGCTAAATCAAGTTTCATTATGTGCCAAACAATCGTGGGAGAAACTAAGATAGAAAGAGAGAGAGAGAGAGAGATAGAGACAATAAGAGGGAGATAGCGATTGCGAGTTGGTTATTGAGGGGCTTTCTGCTGTTGATCTTATCACTGGCAACTTGTGCATAAAATACCTGCAGCAAGTTTAGCTAATTGTGGGCACAGCGTACGATTATATCTGACATTGCCACACACAGAATGGACGCAGTCCGCAGGCAGGATTCGTGGCAGGACCAAGCTTTGAGTGTACGTCGAGGCAAGTTTGCAGCATAATTAAGGCGCAGACAAGCCCCTGGCTGGAAGCCTAATAGCATTTGCATGTGTGGCACGCACAGCATCAGCAACAACAACAGCTCAGACCATGTTCCACCTGACCACAGGGTGGAGCAGTTGGTGCAGCTTGAAGCCAGTGAATTTGCTGCCTTCACTTAACCATTTAATCAACTAACTAAAGCTGTTGTTGCTGCGTATTTAAATCAGCATTCAAATTATAATACTTGTCACATCTGAACATATATACGCATACACATGCCATATAATTATATACATAAGTATATAAATATTTAACACTTTTTCGGCTCGTCAGCAAAATTTTCATAGCTTTACTGCTGCTTCTTATAAATGCGTTCCAGGGCTCTGAAAAAAAATAAATTTAAAAATGAAAAAAGGGCAAAGGTCAAAAATGGCTTGCTTTCCACCAGGAGCTATAGCTAGACCGCTTACCTAAATTATGTTACCGTTTTGATACTTTTTAAGTTTTTTTTTGTTGAGCCAAGCTGCCTATTTGTGTTCTTTTATTTTATTTTCAAAAATTCATATATTTAAAATGTAAAATCGATTTAAATGAAAAATCATTATCAAAATGCCATTAAACATGAAAATTGGTTCAGTTTTGACAAAGTTATGGAAGTTTGAAATATGTGAGCTATGGATCCGAGAGCTTTACTTGTCAAAATTTTTGCCAATTTTGGCATGATTTTTGACAAAAAATTTGACCCCCTCAGAATCTGGTTTAATGTTGATTTTTGTACTAATTATGTGTAACACAATCGATTAAAAACAAAAATTCGCACTTCTAAATTAAAAAACAAATTTTTTTTCGAGAATGATTAATGAGGGGGGGG
>SCDS01001264.1:0-17968 GCA_004149465.1 Drosophila nigromelanica | reverse complement strand
GAGACATTAAAGAAGATATGATAACAGCGTGGGAGTCATGTGCGAGGGTAGTCACAAAAGTTTCTATTTAACCATAACTGTTCCCACTCGGCTACTACATGGTATATCGTATCAGTTAAAATAAAAATTAAGCAATTAATTTAAAAAAATAATAATCCACGAGTAGTTTCTTACTCGTTACTAATTAGAGCTGCCAACGATTTGAAAGTGACTGGGTTTGCTGAACCTTTTGCACAATTCTCAACATGGTTTCGCCATTTATGCAACTTTTTTCCTGCTCTTCAAAGGCTTTTAGTTCTTTTTCGATTTTTTTCCATCCAGCTTTTAGTTATAAACAAAAACGAGCAGCGGGTAAACCAACTGACAGGTTCTTTTGTCACTTTTTGCTGGATGGTGCGAAGAACGAGCGACGGGGTAATGCCACATAAAAAGCCGGAAACTTTGTTGCTAAACAGCCAAACAAATAGATATGAATATACGTGAGTCTGTGAGCTTTATGCGGTGTATAAGTATATACATACATGTGTGTGTGTGTGTTTGCTGTAGTTTTTGCCCTATTTTTCACGTAGCTGTTTTTATAACAAGTACTTCTCCCTTTTCCCATACTGTTGCTGCATTGTTTTTCATTAGGCATTAAAAATTGTTTTCCCTGCGCTGTCGACTTAACGCGGCTACTTTGTTATGAAGCAAATTTTCGCTGCATTTTCATTTTGCCGATGAGCTAGAGGACAGAAGACAGGGCGACGAGGCGACGGTGCGAAGGGGGGAAAGGGTAAGAGACGTGTGAGATTTTCCGAGTGCATGTCAGGCTAATGCATGGCATGCGCTTGTTAAAGTTTTTTCTACGTCCAGCTTTGGTCCCCTTCTCCAGCCGTTGGCAGCTCTGATGATGCCAAAAGCTCTTAACGGTAATTAGATATGGGATAAGACATGTAAATTTTGTTAACAGCCCTTTCAGCGAATTATGTGAAAGCTAAGTGCGTAGGAGCCACATAAGATTATAAATTTATAATTGTGGAGTGGAAACTGAATTATCTCAAATATCGTTGGCGAAATATTTATAATTTAAATTTTATCCACAAAATATATTCTTAAAGAGCTTATGTATAAGTGACCTCGACAACTATTAGCTGTTGATTTGGAACAAGTAAATTATCCATGTCCCAACTGGTAAAAAACGGAACGAGTTATTTAAAAAATGTTACAATGTCTCTGTATTGGGTACAGTGGAACGCCCCTAAATGCCAACACGTGCCTGACATACGGCAAATTATATCGATTGCCACAACAGAAGCAGCTGAGTAGCAGCTCAAGCATGTGAGAAAGCGAGAGCAAAAGGTCGGGTTGTCGTAAGGTAGAGAGAGAGAAAGAGAAAGGACACATTGGAGCTTTAAATAAATAAAATATCTCGCTGAGCGAAATCCCCAAAAATCCCATTTTGTATGGCAAATTCAGGCTGAGAATTTAGAATGCGCGCTGAATTCTAAAAGCAGATATAGCTAAGATGATAAAATATCACATAAAAAATATTTTGCTTTATGTGCGCGCTGAAATTTTCCACTTGACGCTCCTTTTTTTTTCATTGGCGACGCGTCGCGAGCATTTAGCAGTCTCCCAAAAGGTAAACTCCGTCCCTACCTATGTGAGTGTGCAAATATTATGCCATTTCCGGCCAAAGTGGTTTCTGATAGTCATCCAAACGAACAACTCCCCTACTTCGAGCCCGTGCTCATCCTTGTTGTCCTGGATATCCTTGTCGTCTGTGGGAGCACTTCAAAATATCGATTTATATCTTGAGTTGAGTAGCAAAAGTTTTTTGTTTGTTTGCATGCCGCAAAATTCAAATGTCTGGATTAAGTCAAAGTCACTGTAAGAGCCATGGCTAAGAGCCAGCTCCATGGCCAATCGATTGATGAGCAAAAGATTTTTGCTCAACGCATTTTACTCTCAATTGTTGTCCTTCCAATTCCGGCTGACTTCGTCGCACGTAATTTTAGAGCTTTTGCTAATTTGCTCAATATGCTGATGGCTCTCAGCCATTTAGTAACTGCCGAGTGCATCCTTTTTCGTATTATAGAAACTACATTTTAATACTGCATTAAAAATACCAAGCACGTTTCAGGTTTTAGAAAACTTTGCGCTCTAAAATGGCCAACAAAAAGGCTAAGAGGTGAACACATTTTTAAATGCTCTATAACAGAGTTACTTATATTATTAAATATTTGTGTTTATACTTTGTATTTTATATGGTGCATATATATATCAAATTTTTTATATTTTCGGTTGAGTCCATGTTCCCAGTTACTATTTTGTTTTAATAAACTTGTAAAGCTTGAAAAATAATACAAATACTATACTTAGAAATATGAGTCTGACTTTTACATAACTAAGAAAGTTTTGGGCTTAAATATATAAACAAGTCTAACTCTCCACATCATTTAAATTGTTATATTCTATTAAAATTAAAATTATTGGATACGGTTTTTTTTAAATGTTTTTTATGCCCTGTTTTTCACTTGTACGCATAATTTTGGCATCTCACGTTCTGACAACGAACTGAACTGTTGAAAGCTGCATTACCAGTTCATTGTACCCTCCCGAGAGATTGGCATAAGTCCACCTATTTGCACATATCCCAACAGCTAAAATGATGGCAGTTGCACCAGCAACAGCAACTGTAGCAGCAGTATTAGGAGCAGAACAAGGACAACAACCGATGACTAGGACGATGCTCTGCACATTTTTATCACGTATTTCTAATTAGCACATGAAATGCGCCACTGAGCCCGGAAGCAAGCGTCAGACAGCTGCTGTTCCTATGCAGCCTTACCACTTCTCTCCTTCTGGCAGCAGTGCAAAAGTCAGGGGGAGTGCATTAGAGTTGGGGCAAAATGCGCCAATTGCATGGGGGCTGCTCCAGGGACTGAGAGTTAAAGCTGAAGCTGCAGCTGCAGCTGGAACGCAACTGCGGCACACGCCAAATAATATCAACGTCAATTCGAAATTTTTGACATTAAACTGTAGACAGCGAGCGGGGAGGGAAGGGAGATGGAGACGAAAGGGGGAATCGGCGGAGTCGAGGAAGCGCAGTGAATGAACCGTTGGCGATGGCGATGCTCGGGACGTGCTTTAACGCCTGTCTTCCAGCTTTCATGTTTGTTTAACCCATGCAAGCGGCGACTGTTTGCCAACAGAGGATCAAGTTTGAGTTGCCCAAGCCCTGGCACGTGTCTGCTTGACTCAAGGCGCCTCATGTCCCCGCCTCCCTTCTCTAGCCCAGGAGCAGAGTTCTTGAGTGGTCTTTAAAGTGTGGCCTGCTTAATTGCTTGAAAAATTGACCTAGAAATGCCAAAGGTCTCTCCTGTTCTCCCACTCGTCAATCAATTTTCATAGATTTTATTTAACAAATAAACAAAATAATAAGGGAAATCAAATAAAAATGCAGCGCTCCATTGTTAAATGCCTTACCATTTCTTTTATTTTTACAATTTTTAATTGCAAATAAAAAAGGTGTGCGCCAGCCGACAGTTAGTCACACGGAGATACTCTGTTTTATGCTTAAAGATATTAGAATTATTTGATTGTTTTAAACTATTTAATAATATGAAAGACATTTAACTAATAATTTGGACAGTGGTCTATAAAACTAGTTCATTTAAATTATCATCTTAAAATCGTTCTCGCCGTATTACACATATTTTTTAAATCCATCTCCAAATGTACAGGGTATAAAAACTGCATTGGGCTGGCAAATTTGTATTAAATACTCCTCCCCACATTCCGCGCTATATAAAAACAATTGGCTTTTTGCATAAATAAATAACATTGGGAAAAATTTCGACTGCCTGTCACGAGTTTCTGTTGCTGGAACTGTAACTGTGACAGATGATGCCATGTGTGCGTTGTTCATGTCGACGTTTTCAAAAATTTGTGCATCAACCTTACATGAGCACAAATTAAATTAAGCTGCAGGGAACAACATTTTAGCCGTTATGTAATACATAAAAACAAGTGTGAATAGCTGTGTAGAAAAAAATTCAGAAATTAGCGCAAGAGGTTTTTGTATAGGAATATATTCTAGCTAACTTTATTTCACAATTCTATTTTTAGCAATTCTTCAAAAACAAACATAGCTTGAACAAAATAATATTTAAATTCCTCACATGATGTACGTTAAGCAAAATTTATGAATTTATGAATTAAGCAAAAATTAAACAAAACTACTAAACAATTTAATTGGCTTCCCAATTTAAAACAAATAAGTGATAATAATTTAAAAGCGATGCTGATTACATTGTTATGTAAATATATAATTGCACACTTATAACTTAAATGCTTCGCTCACCAAAAAATTGTGTAAAGTGTAAAAATTTGTTCTAAATAATTTTCTGCCTGTGTGTTAGGAATCAAAGATTAGTTAGGTGTGCGTTTTACTGCTTACAATACCAATAATACTATTGTGAATTAATAAAAAAAATTAAAAGAAAATAGTAAAACATACTTTTCAGTTAAATTTTCCAATTGGATGAGTTACTACTGTTCCTGCTGCTGCTGCTGCAGTTTTCCGCACCATCAATTCCAAATCAATCAATGTCATTCCTCTATAAATCATGCACATAAATAAAGGTGTACGAAAACTTTTGTTAGCTTAACACACACATACACACGCTCACACACGCGTGCCACACCAACAGCTGCTGCATTATATATTATTAATAATAATGTGTTGGATACCTATGTATGTGTGTGTGTGTCGTCTATCTTGTATACCATTTCCATTTTAAAAGCAGCAAAACTTTGTCTACCAAGATTTTCGTTGAGTTTTTCATAGTTGTGTGTATGTGTGTGTGTGTGTGGGAGTGTGACGCATTTTCAATTAGTTTCAATGGTACTCAACACGTGGCGTCGCACGTTGCCTCTTGGCAAATGTATCAACGTCATTCACACTCCAGAGGATAGGGCGAGGGCCAAAGCGAAGGAGGAGTAGGAGGGGGAGTGGTTGATAGTCGGCAAATAGATTGGCAATAAATGCACCGTTAAATCAGCAGCATTCTGGCAATAAGTAGAGGCAGACGATGTCGCCCGCTGCAGGAATAACGTGAAACGAGAGGTCATGTCATAGCTGGAAAACTTTTTCATGAATAATGCGTTTAAAAAAAAACATGTCTGGAAAATATCGTCTGGATAGCACTCATATACAACTCAATGCAATATTTTCTATATATGTAATATGCGGCATATGGTTAAAGGGGAATGAAACTTTAAGAAAATACTGTAAATATATATCTATAAAATATAAATGCAAAGAAATATTTATAAAAGTAGTTAGGAAGATAAAAGTGGTAAAAAACATGAAAAATTGTAAAGAGGATCGAAAAGAAGCACAGCGTAATGAATTAAGTAACAGTAACGGAAGAAAGTTAACAAGAAGTTATGCTGACCACCAAAAGATAATTTTGGACACCGCATAAGAACCTTTTCATTATTTTTTATTGATTCTTAGGTCTGAAGTCGTGTCAAATTTTTCGTGTATATCGTATATATCTTCTATATCTGATAATAACTTCTTGTTGTGCTTATTCCACGAATTGCGTTAGCTTCTCGCAGCTTCCCCGATTTCAGCCCCAAACATTTCCATCCATTTGCAGTTTTTATAAAACTTATTGCTCGTTTTGAGCTTACTTAATTCATTAACCATTTAAGTCGGCCGGTTGTTTGTTTAATATTCATTTTATAATTTGGCCCACATATTTATGTAGAATATCATGCACTGCACACACATTTTTTTATAGTGTGTAAAATGTGCTTTTAATTAAATTTTGTTGAAGAGAGAACTAAAAAAATGTTCAAATAAGTGCTGCACACGCGGTGGAAATTGTGTGTGTATGTGTGTGTATGTTTGTTTAAGCGGTGCTCAGAGCATGCACATGCGGGCCGAATGTACTCTACATATACATTTATATAAATCTATATGTATATATAATTAAAAAAGTCTATCCTTTGTGCTACTTTTTGTCAGACTGCTTAAAAAAGATGTTTAACTTTTATAATAAACTGAAAATGGTTGGCAAAATAAATATATATATAAAATTTCTCAATAGGCAGATTGATAAACAAGAATGTTGTTCCGTTTTATGTTTTATGCAATTTTTTTTTGGTTTATTTTGTAGGGATCAACTTTAAATCATTCATAAAGTGCGCATAATATCAACACATTGACCACGAACCATTTGCATAAGTCCGTTTACTCGTTTTCAACTCTGGCTCTCTCTGTTCCAGGAAAACAATATGCATTTAAATGCCACACATGCATTTAATAGCCGTGCAGTTATTTAAAGTGAGAGACCGCTCAACAAAAAGTCAACAGCCAGCAATTGTTTTTATTTTTATGGAAAATGTTATGCCGCGCTTGTCGAAAAAAGTAGTAATATATCAGTACGTGTGAAAATGCTGGTAGACGCAAACTTTATCGAGCCAGAAAATAAATTGAGAAGTGAAAACACTCTAATCTATCTTTAAATCCGACTGAAAAGCAATTTTCAATAGATCAAGATCATTCTTAAAATTGTTTTACCGTATCGTATTTATTGATTAGCATTAGAGCTCCTAATTGAGTCAAAGATAAAGAAGTTTATTCCGAATACTTGCTGTACCTTTTTATCAGTACTAATAGCTTAACACATATAAAATCAAATACAAAAATCATTTATATGTTAAAAAATTGTCCAGTTATGTCAACAGCTTTAGGCATTTATAACTGCAGCTCACATTCCTCCAGCTGAATTCCGTTTCACATTCGCAGGACGAGCAGGCGGTTAATAAAATATGAGCACCTTCCTGTTGCTGCGCTTCCGGCAACTGAATTGTAGCTCTAAAAACACGCGACGTGTGGGAAAATAAACCCGAAATACAGCACGCACTGACCCACGGAGAGAAAAATAAAGAAAAACGAAATAAAAAACAAGAATAAAAAAATAAATAACATCAGCCCAAAAAGTATGCAATAAAATAATGAAAATCTAAGCAAAACTTTTTGCAATTAAGCGACATTTTTATTGCTTCCTCAATGTGCGGAGAGACACAGAGTGAAAATGTGAGAGTTAGGGCATGTGTAAGAGCGAGCGAGAAGAGGGAGATAGAGAGCGTGGGTAAGTGGAAAGGAAAGCGATGATGGCGTTACAAATTTTTATTACATTTTCTTGCCGTTTCGCGCAGCTTTTCATTGACAAGCGGCAAAAAGGAGCAAAGCAACGCTAAAAACTTTCGTCCTTTTTTTATGTGCTGCGTCCTTTTTTTCGGCTTGACACTTGTGTTATGGTTCCTGTGCTTGTTGTTGTTGCTGTTGCTGTCACTCTGGTGGCTCTTGTTTCATCATGCCAACTAGTTGAGCCTTTTGACGGCGTGTGAATCTAGCAAGGGCATCCCTTTTTTCTATTCGCCTGTGCATTTAATTTGAGCTAAGTGCTCATTAAATGCTAGCGAGGAATGGCATCAATTCCGATTGCAGCTGGCTGTTTTATTAATTAAATTAGTTCACAAATACTTTTTTTCTATCAACCGTTCTCGGGCTTTCCTGGATGAATGGTCAAAATTGTTTAGATGCCGCTGCCCCATCTGAGACGAAGGCGATCAATATGTACTTTATTTGGCCGCACCAAATTTAATAACAAACTTTTGCGTCCCAACCTTAAAAAAGAATTTCAATATTGAAAGAGGCGGAATTATTGAAAGGTAGATAATTTGTTTCTGAGTCGCGAAGATTAAATATCCTAATAATTACATGCTTTTTAAGAACGAAAAAATCGAAGAAAATGTAATTTTCAAAACTGCATATATTTTAAATGTAGAATCGATCTCAATGAAAAATCAAGATCAGAATGCCATCGAACATGAAAATCGGTTCAGTTTTGACAAATCTATGTTTGAAATATGAGACCTATGGATCCTTGAGCTTTACATGTCCAAATTTTTCCCAATTTGGCATTATTATTTTCAAAAAATGTTAACCCCTCAGAATCATATTTAATGTTGTTTTTTTTATACCAAATTTGACACCCATAATCGATTAAAAATATAAGTTTGCAATTCTAAATTTAAGAAATGTGTGAAATGTAATGCTCTTTGTAAGGGTATAAAAGCCAATTTCATTAAGGTTTCTGCCAAACTCCAACAAATAATATTCATAAAGTATTTATCCAGTTGCTTACCCCATTTTCTTTTGCAAGAATTAAGCCTAAATCAAAAAGTTGTTGAGATATGCTACGAAATCTTTTGTAATTAGGTGCCCAGGTCAAGTTTTATAAGTAGATCTCAATATATTTATTCAAGGGAAACTTAAAGCTGTTCGTTATTTCATGAAACCATTCTGTAAATTCCAGAAAAAATCAATAGCTGAATCAGTAAATTCAAAGGGAGAGACGCTAAAAATGAATGGGGGTTCTAAACGTGGCTCCGGTACATAAATATAATTTCGTCGTTGTCGTCCGGGTCGTTACTTCAATGTAACAACACACAAAAACTGCGCTTTCACTTCCGTTTCCGGTGTTTAGCCACACTTTGGCGAACGCTGAACTTCGCGAACCGAACTGAACTGAATTAAGCTGAGCTGAAGTGAACTGAACTGAAGCGCTCGCTGAGTTTGCCTAGTGAATGTGTCTGCGAAGGTCTAAACGATTATCAGCTGAATGAAATGAAAGGCACACGAAATCCCGTTAGCAGCTAGTGTGTCGCTCACGCACAGCAGCAATAACAGCAACAACAATAACAATAACAACAACAACCAACAACATTCGAGTTACCAAAAAGGGTTACGTACACAATAGCCTAGCACCAAAACAAAAGGCATAAAAACGTCTGAAATAACTTCCGCTGCCCTGGCACGCACAGTGGCTGCAAGTGCATAGCAGCGCAGGGTAAGGGTAGCGGGGTTGTTGGGTGGGGGTGTTGCATAGCTAATACAAAACACACACAACTGAATGCCAAACACCAAAGGCCATTAGGCGTCGCCTTATCAGATGGACAAAGTGCAACAGCCTAAAACTATGCAGCACACGCAGAGAGTCCGAAGCGTGGCCCAACAAACGTTGCATACTTTCTGGCGGGCGCCACGCGGCCACTTGCCACTGCTTAAAGTGCCAGCGCAGTTTGCGCCGTACTAAATTTTACAACTACTGAATAAACATCCAACAAAGTGGATATACCTAAAATTACAGTTCGTTTTTCGCAGCTGAAAAAATAAAGATCAGCATAGATATTAATTATATAATTTAGTTCAACGTGATTTGTATACACTGACTCCATTGGGTAAAAAGTTGTTTAATATAAGAAACACATATTGTAATAAGTTCCATGAATTTTGTGCCTATTTATGCAAAGTTGACTGTAGCTTTTGAAAACAAAATAAATATTCATGAAATTTATGAATATTCAAATATAAAATTTACTTAAAATTGTATTTAAGTCAGTACAAAGTCCACCCTACTCGTACATAAAGCGAACTATTTCTCTGAGTGTGTGCATAAATATAAGCTTAATTGTCTGCTACGTGAACTGAGAATTGAGTATAGGGCATCTTCTAGTCAGGCACGGTTGATGACATGTCTTTTGCTTGAATTAAGCACATTAGAAACCTACTTTATGGCCAATGTGGACTACACCTTGTCAGTTGGGAAATAATTTCCAAGAACTTTCGCCTCAAATTATATTTGAAATTGTTGTAAAATTGTCGAATGTACAAAAAAAAAATGTTTGTGAAATAATTATAAAGTAAATGTTTGGGGACGCTACATAAAGCATTGTCCCCAATTTCCGGCAAAGCGCATACGCCCCAATTTTATTCCTGCTTCAGCGCCGGACTCTCCTTCTCCTTTAAAAATGGTTGGCACTAATTATACAAATTGTCACTCATTTGGTGGGCTCTCTGGTTCGTCGGCTCTTTTTAATTTTCATAAATGTTTTGGACTAAAAACGTAATTGAATGTCGACCGTTACAGCAACAACAATGCGAACAATGGACAACAACAATGGAGAAATTAATAAACACATCACGCACACACGCAAGCGACAAACGTGAAAGCAGAGGAAGAAGAAGCACCAACAAAAAAAGAAAAACAAAAATAAATTGGGAAAATTACAAGGGTAAAAATATGTAACAGACCCGTCAAAGGTCAAAGCTAAACGACGTAATTCATGACGGCCCACGTGGAAAAAAAGAACGTAGGCTTAGGCGGCGATCCGGTTAGCATTTCCAAATTTCGGATGGGCGTTAAACACGCCCCAAAGAGACGTCCGATTATTATTTATTGATATACTCTATGGGGGTTGAAAGACTTCATGCGATAAATTTGTTAAAGCTTGCCTCAAGACTAGCAATTGGATGTTAATAAAGTTATTGAAGCCCACAAAGGTTATGTAATAATTTATGAATATAATGAAATAATTTTGATAATTTTATAATTATTAATGTATTATATAATTCTGTTAATCATAATTAAAAAATAAATTAGTTGTTTAAAATATTTATCAGCCTATTTAATCTTAAAAAACGACAGCGCTTTCTCAATTTACTTAAACTATACTTGGACTTGCACCTCTTCGCCTTTATGATTTATCAATTTCCGCCATTGTTATTAATTAATTGAAATTTTCCAGCTGAATGCGATTTTGAATGAAATTGTATTAGGACCTTTTAAAATTTCAATTGAACCTGTTTTCAGATTTTTAATCAATTTCATTTTCATATTATGGATGCATTATTAATACCCTTCTCTCTCTCTTCATCGCTCGGTGTTCCTCGCCCGCCCTTTCCTTACTTCTCTGTTTGCTTGTTGATGTCCATTGAAGTATGCGAATTGAAATTAATTGCTTAACTGTAAATAATGGCAATATGCAAAACGGCAGCATCATTAAATTTTAATTAAATATTGATATTTGTAATATCAAAAGGTGTCTGCGCGCCCAAAAGCATGTCATGCGTGAAATATTAGAAGTGTGTTGCATTTGGAGCGTAATATTAGGCGACATTTATATTTAAATTAGGTAAAACTAATAAAATATAGTTCAATTTTCAATAAACATGTTCTAAATGCTAAAACAAAGTTAAATTTAATTATTTTATTAATAAAATAAAAAGCAACAAACGACACTTTAAACATGAATTTAAATTAGGTTTTTAATTAGGAAATAATTTCAACATCTACCCAATCTTATCTCGTCTAGACCTGTCTGGGATTTGTTTTGCTATTAACATTTTCAAAGAAATTAGCAAAAAAAAATGTATTAATTCAGTAGTCGAAATAAACAGAATAAACAAAAAAATCTTATTTGCTGGGCACGTGGCTCACGTAGCTGGCCGAAAAGTAGGCAACACAAATCAAAGAAATGTCAGATACACTGTTTTCATAGTGAGAGAAGGAGATAGAGAGATAAAGAGAATGAGAAAAGTTCCTCTCTCAGTCGCTTGTTCTATAAACGTAACGAAATTCATGAGCTGCATACGAAATTATGTTGATGCCTAAAAGTATGCCATGAAATTAAAATGCCACAACATGAAATGCTGGTCAAGAGTCACAGACAAAAGAGACACAGGAACTGTGTCTCTTTTTCTCTCATACACATACACACACTCTTTTTGTGTGCAGTCACTTGAAATAAATTACGTTACATTTTTTAGGTGACTAGCGCAAAGTTTTTGCCGCTGCTGACGCGACGCTTCAAATACCAAGACCCCGGCACTAGGCCAAACACCAGCCCCTGCACCCACCGTTGGCCCCTCCCCGTCCTGCACATATGCACATGCATAATTCACTTAATTATGAGCGCGCACTCACACAGACGCACAGGTATTCTGGCATGGAGAACAGCTACAGCTTGCAGTCCGCTAACGATTTTAAATACTGCGGTCTGGCTCAAACAGCACCACCTGCGCCTCGCCCCTCTTGCGCACCTTCCCACCGTACGTTTTGCAGTTGAATTTCAAATTAAATTCAAGAGCAGCTCGCCTAAAAAAATCTAATTTTAATTTCAAAGCGGCGCTCATTTAGAAATACTTAATGATGTTAAAATAAAAACCAAGCGCCATGAAGTGCGTGTAGTCCGCAGTGCTTCCCACCATGCCCCACTCCACTTCCCGCATCACTGCACAGTTTTCAGCGTTTGAGGTAAATTTCGCACGGATCTTGCACTTTTTGGTATGAAAAGCACGTACACGAAATACCGCAAAGCGTCGCAGCGAGAGGGATAGAGAGAGAGAAAGGTACGGGGGATATCGGCAAAAACCGCCAAGACGCAAGTCGCAATGGCCAAAAGATTTTGCTGAAGAAACTAGCAGAGCGCGTGGACTGCACTTAGGAGCGGGCAGGCGGCAGGTGGCTTGGCGGGGCACTTCACTTGGTAGGTCGGGTCATTGCTTTTAGCGCGGTGATTATTTCTGCAAGAAAAAAATAAAGAAGAAGAGAACTTCGTAGCCCGCTGTCGTTAGCTGTCAGAGAAGTGACCAGGCACAAAAGAAAAAACTGTTGCCCTTTGAAGTTTTCTAAGTTTTTTCCTCTTTCTTTCATTGGGTTTGCTAATGGATTTGTGCGCGGAAAACTTAATTTGAGGCTAAAGCGGTGGCTTACTCAAGTGGTAAATATTAAGTGAGCTCAGAAGCTTGAGCTGCAGCTCAAGTCTGGAATTTATATTTCTGAGTAGTTTTTATTTTTTAACTACAGGACTTTAGCCACCAATCGAACTAAATAATAATTTAAAAATTTGTTGGGAAGGTTAGGAATTTTTTATTGTTGTCTGTCCTTAGCTGTCATTGTTCCAAACCAATTCAGAATACAGAGCTTAATAATTCAAATTTTCTTAAATTATTGACGCTTTCTGTGTGATTTTATTTTAAATTAAAAAAAAAACGAATCAGGAAATGTTATGCATTACTTCAAAAGCGTACTTCAATGTATTCAACTTTATCAAAACAGGCACAAAAATATTGGACTCCCGTTTAGAGTACGTGCCAGGTCGGTAAGATCAAGGATTAAGCTAAAGTTCCCACCCGAAAAAGATAATTATAAAAATTATAAATGATTTAATTTTGCTTAAGTGGAAAGTTAAACAGATATTTGGAAATTAAGAAAAAAAATAATTCCAGCAAATATTTTTGAAACAAAAACTACATGTTATAGTTGTGTTAAGGATCCCTGTATGTGTGGGTGTGTTGGTTTGAGCACCAAAGTTCAACTTTAGGCAAACAATTTTTGTAATAAACCAAAGCGGAGCGCAAACAAATTTTGCTGTCTAGACAGGCAACAATTTTGATGATGCACTCAAGAGTGCCACCAATTTTGTTTGGTTCTCTTCGTTTTATTTTTTTTTTTTAGTTGTTGCACATTCCAAATTTTTATTGCCAAAGTTTGAAGAGCAGCCTGCTAAACTGCAGCTAAATTTATATGAAAATTGTATTTTAACTCTAATAAGCAATTTAGGTACTTTAAGGCAATGCAAACGAGCAGGAAAATTTTCATAGCTCAGTTTGCAGCGATGTTTATTGATTTTCGTTCATAGTTTGAGGGGGGCGGGCATGCAGCCACGCCTCCGCCACGTTTGATTTATGCGCAACTTTCGCTGGCGCCCCGAAAAGTATGCCACGTGTTTTTTCATTGGGGTCCGTTTGGAGCGCAACTAATTTTGACCGCAAAATCTATAAAAGCTGTAGAGGCCCAGGGCCCCAAAACACTCGAAATAAGAGCTAAAAAAATATAAATAAAAAGTTCAAGTGTTTGACCTGAAATATTTTATGATGGTCTCTATTTTTATTTTATTTTATGATTTACAGTTTGTTTATTTATTTACCTTTTAGTTTGTGGCTTGTGGCCAAAAATTGAAAAATTTGCTTGTGACTGCTTTATTTTTTATTCTCTGTATGTGTTTGGCTTAGTGGAATGCGCCTGACGTTTCCAAAGTTTTTAATTTTGGGTGAACAGACAGGTTGAGCTAGCTGTGGAGAAAGCGAGAAAGCTGCAACTGAACAACTGTTTATATTAATTACGCTCTGCGCTTGATGGCCCCAATGAGGTTAATGGAAAACAGGTAAATTTTATAGAAAAAAACGCCATGAAAATTGTCGTAGCATACCGAATATCTACTTTTCCGACACTTGTCCGGGCGTCAAAGATTAATTACTAAGGTCTTTAGTAAAGTTTGCTAACATTTTGCATAATTAATTAACATAATTGTGGAGCAACGCGAAAGTATCAAGTGTTGAACAAATTACTGAATGAGTTGGTAAAGAAAACAATAATTATAATTGGGTTAATTACCTGTGTTCTTTACTAAACAAAAATTTTTTTCTATGAATTTTAATACAAATTTGATTGTGTTTCAAGTAGAAGTTTTTGAACCATGCTCTTAAAATTTCATAGGTTTTAAGAGCTAGCTTTTAAGGAGGAGCTAGCTTAAGGATTTGAAACCTGAAGCCTTCGTGCAATGCACAAAATCGTATAGCTTTATAAAATTGAGTACACAAATTCTCTGAGTTACTTTTAATGAGTTCGCTGAAAATTTCCTACGAAAGGAAGTGAGCTTCTCGGGTCCGTTCCATTTAAAGGCGGTTACATATTACTCACTTAGATTTCTTTGGAACTTTTGCGGAACAATCATTAATCACATCGCAAAGTAGGCAAATGATTTATGGCCTGGCCAATGCGACAAACGCAAACAATTAACGAGTTAAATATGCCACTTACACGCCAAGCGAATGCAATTCTCAGCGGTAGATGGCGCTGCAACAGCTTCGAGAGAGTGTGAGAGCCGAACAGACTATGTTAATTATGTTACACTCTGCGTTAATCGCTCTTAAAAACCGCCCAGTTGCCTCATTTACCCACTCACCAGTTAGTCAGTCAGGCAGTCCATGAAGTTGCCACCTCTTGTTGCCTGCCCCATGACGCACAAAGTTGCGTGCTGAACGGCCATAAATTATCAACAAGCGTCTTCATTAGTTCTCAAGCGACTGGCAATACTCGTAGAACTTCTGCCGCTTGACGGTGCCGACGTCGCAACGTCTCCCCGTTTAAAAAGTTAAATGCCACAAAATGTTGCTCCTTGATGAAGCTTGATGGCTTAGCCGCCAGGTGAACCGCCTCGCCCACTTGCCCCCCTAAACAGCAATTGCGTGTCCTTTGTTGTGGGCCATATTTGAAGCAGCCCAAGCAACAGTTTTTCCCAGTTTTCCTCACGTCGCCGTCATCGTCATCGTCATCGTTGTCGTCTTAAGTGTGCCGCATAATTTTGATAATTCAATTAAGATAAGTTTATGCTCTCTTTTTACATGGACATTCCTTGTGCCTTGAGCCGCCCCTCTGAGCAAGCATTTCATTCAATTTTGGTCAACCTCCCTTTCTCTAGAGGGACGGCGACTTTAAGTTGAGACATAAAATTTCATGTTTATTTAGCTTGCTTTGCATATTGGCCTTCTCTTTATTTTAAACTTAATTTTTGTAGGCGTTCCCTGCTCAAAACACTGTGTATACGTGTATTTAACTGCACTTGAGTTTGTTGTCATTGTGAAGATTTCCCTAGAAACCAAACAAAAATGGCACTCTTTGGAAAATGATTATTTTGCAAGGCTTGAAAAATCACAATATATGTTTTATAATCTTCTTTCGTCTTTCTTAAAAATATTACATATTGTTAAAAGTATTGCGTTTATTATTTTAAATAAAGGAAGGCAGATATACAAATCATGTATTATTATGGGAATTATAAATAAACCCCAATAAATATTTGGATATAAAATTATAACTTTACTCACCTGAACTTGAGTGTGAGCGAAGATTCAAACAAAATAAACTATTATTCTTAGATATCTTATCGTTTTAATGTGTTTAATACATTCCTTCTAATATTATTCAGAATTCCTTTCACATCTACTTGCGCATATCCCTTCCTCATACACTAACCGATTTAATTAGCCACAAAGCTTTTGTGACTGTTTACTTGCCAGTTCAACGAGGCATTTAAAATTTAATTAGCCTAATTAAATTATATGATTTTGATCGCTTCAGCTCACATTAGCTAACATGCTCAAGTCCAAATTCAAATTCAAATTCCGGACCGGGCTTTAATTACATATGCCCGATAACGAAACCACCAAACCAGCAGAAGGCCCCGCCCATCAAATAGTTTTTCCAGCCTTTAGGCATTTTTGTTACAGATTTTGTGGTTTCGTTCGCATATTTACCGCAAAAATCACACACACGCGGCCCGAACTCCGCCGCTCGCCAACTCATGTGCACCAAGCTACTTTGCAGCTATAAGCCAGGTTAAGCCTTCCGTTGGAGTTAAGCTAATAAAGTGTTAATTAAGCGTTCCAAAGTGGCCCCCAGAATGTTTTTAACTAATGCGCTGACGACTATGGGCCCGCCTCTCTCGGTGCTTCTCACAAAACTTTTGCTTGGGGTAGTAGGCATATCTAAATATTTGCTGCATACTTTGCGGCTGACGCATAAGCCTCAACCCCCATCCCAAACACAGCCCCAACTATAACAGCAACAACAAAAACAGCTCGTTCAACTTACCTGTGTAATGGCAGGTAAAGTTTTTGGCCTTCAGCTTCAGCTTTAGCTCCGGTTCGTTCTGCAAACCCCAAACTTTCGTCAACTTGCAGCTCGATGTCCTCGCCCACCTCTTACCACCCCTTACACATACACAAACAAACACAAACTGCCCCCTGGCGGTAATTAATGGTAGGTAAACTATTTGATTTCCTTGTACCCTACTTTTTAACAGCCCTTCACACACCCAGCTTTTGACTAATAGCATGTTAGATGAGGAAATGTGTTAATGCAGACATTTGCATACTTTTTGGGGCATAGACTGAAGAAAAAACAAATTGAAAAATAGCCACAGGACAAGGCCATAGAAATAGAGCTTCACCTTTTGTAATCCAAATTAAAAGCATAATTTTATTTGTTAGAGGGCTTTTATGGTTGGAATAGTTATCTCTTAGCCTCAAACAAGTTCATTCAATTAGTGTGCACTGTTTCATTTTATGCAAATGATATGCCTTAGTTACCTTTACAAAAAAAACACAATTTTTGATAACAAAACTTTCGAAAAACACAAAACACTGAAGCACCAAAAGTCTGCTGGATATTGAATCCATGAGAATCGCATAGAGGGGTTTCAATTGCCTTACTAGACAATAAACATAAAGCTGCAATATATTTTCTTGAATAAGTTCTACTTGGTTTGTCAAATTCCTAATGGTATTTACTTGAAAGTCTAACTAACTCATAAGTTCCAATGGACGCCTTAATAGTTCAAGGGATTTTTAGGAGTTCAGCGATTTCTAACAGACCTCAAAATGCAACTGCAGCGCTGAAACTGTTTCCGTGTTTTCCCGTAATTGTTTAGTTATTAATTTTTGCTGACTTTGATCACACACATGGAGCCGCAGCTGGCATCTTGTTAATTAGTGGACAAGAATGTGGCACCGCCCTTGCCACATACGAGCCGAGCCAATCTCATCAGCCTTACCGCCTGCCCGTGCGCCCCTCGTTCTTATCACACACATCTAACACAAAAGTGCTTTTAAGAGCGCCCCACAACAATTTCGAGTTTAATTAACAGTAATTTGTTTGCGCTGCACTAAGTATGTACGAGTTATCCTTGTGGAGAGCCAGGGCAAACGCTATCTGGCCAGGACGATCATTAGAGCACTAAACACACACACACACACACACACAGGCACGCACACACACATACACACATATGAGGCGCGCTAGTTGGTTTATTTTTTATGACGAACTTAACGATGATATTTATATGTCTATAAAAAGTCGCTATAATAACGTTTAAAGCGAACGACGGAGCCACCAAAAGCTCTGAAGTGCGCCATTAAAAAATAGCAAAGAAAAAAAGTATTCTATTACTTTAGCTTTTTTTTGTAGAGCCTAATATTAATTACTTTGCAATAACTATTTGT
>SCDS01001263.1:8474-21546 GCA_004149465.1 Drosophila nigromelanica | reverse complement strand
ATTACATAATATTATTAGCTCAGGTTTTGTTTTTGCAATTTTTGTTTACTTTGCTTTTTGTAATCGTGTGTGCACATGTGTCTTTAAAAACAAAAAAAAGAGAAAAATTTATTAAGTGTTAAGTGAGTTATTTTTTTAAATTTATTTATATTTATATTATATATTTAAGAATTTTTCATATCCAATTATTTTAATTTTTGCTAACGTTTTCAAGCTTTTCATATTTTGCAGCTACTTTTAAGTTAATTTTTTAATATTTGAAGCTCTTTTTACCGAATCAGCACAAAAGTGCTGAAATACTCGCGCAGGAAGAATCAAAAACCGAGTCGAAGCACACACACACACACACACACACACTCTCAATTTACGATCGGGTTACAGCTGTCAAAGACAGTTGGACACAACGAATCGCATTTTCGAATAAAGCGAATGCAACGATAAACGAGTTATAAATGACCGTAATGAAGATATATAGATATATATATGTATATATATGCATATGCATTGCATACAGGTATAATATATGGATAGGTATGCGCTACGTTTTGAAGAAACCGCTCGAGCTTTTCGCTGGCTTGGAGGCTGCTGGCGACTCGCCGCAAAGCTGTGTGTTGGGTGTGCTGGGTATTGGGAGACGCGGTTGGCGCTCGTTGTCGCTGCGCGTGTCAAAATAAAACTGAAAGAAAAGGCCCCAAAAACGGCAGCGCACGAGAATCGCAATTTCTAAGCTGCGGCGCGGCGCGCTCGCGAACAAATATTGTGTGTGTGGATAAACGTCGAGCGAGTACGAAATGCAACGAAATGCAGCGAAATGCGAGCGCAGGCCAAATACGACAAATACATGTTCTCATCACTCACTCACACTCGCACACTCGCACTCACACACACATACACACACTCAAAACACAAACTATTGCCGTTTTGCTTTGGCATTCGCTTCGCCTGCCGGCAGTTGTGGCCGCACGGGGCGTATACGCGATATGCGCGCGTTCTCAGCATTACCTGACATTTGCGAGCCGCCGCAACGAGCGCCCGGCTATTATTTAATATTACGGTAGCAGGCAAAATCGCTCGGCAAGCCGCAGTCAACGATCGTCGACAGCAGCAGCGACAGCGGCAGCGACGGCGACGGCGACGGCGACGCCGGAAGCGACGTCAGCAGCGAATGATTTTGGCTTTATCTCTTAGCACTTAGCAGCTGCTATCAGCTATCGCCGAATACTTTTGCTGGGCGACATCGCGCCATTTCTGGCATGTAACTGGAGACTAGTTCATCCCGCTGCCCGCCGCATGCTGCATGTTCAACATAGTTTGGTTTCCCTGTTTCGCTTTTTGCCTCGGGTCTTGTTTGTCTTGTTTATTGCTGAGTCGAGCAAAGCGTGGCGTGTTTCAAGGTCTGCCAGGTTCTGTTGCCCTGTTGTCTTGGCCTAGGTTAAGATATGGCAAAGCTTATAATTAATGCAACTGACATTAGCAGATTAATAATACCCCTTAACGTTGAACCTATACCACTTTTATTTCCTGTGCTGCCAGCGAAAGTCCAAATCGAATTGATGTCTCTGATGATCTTTCTGAAACTGTGATTTCAGTGTGTGATTTGTGTGATTTTCTGAGTGTAGCATAGATGAGTAAAAGAAAATAAGCTACCTTAGATTTAAAAAACAGTATATTATTATTATCTGCCTGTTCTTAATTTCTTGATCATTAAATCTTCTTACAGAATAGAATTAAAGTTTAAACAAGAACTTCAAGAAATCTAAGAAAACAATTTATCGATTGATTGATATAAATAAATATTATAAAATTCTTTGAGTTAGGCTTCAATTAATTTCAATTTATGCTTGTCGAGGGCATCGAAAAGTCGTTCAGTGCGCACTAAAACATGCTTAAGCGTTTATCTATTGTATATTTATGCGTACGTAAATCCGGCATATGAATATTTCATATACAGAGTTCCGATCCTAGTCGACCCAGCTGCCGAGCACCGACAAGGTTCATTGTAAGATCCGTAAGAACTGAACCAATCTTTCGTGGACTGTTGTGGCATATCAAATAATCGATTCAAATTCAAGAGTTGCTCAACTTCCAATTGTCGAACGCACTACAAAATTTCGTATTTATAATATGCTTACGTAACGGCCCGCCGGGATTTACATAGTGCATTCGAGTTGTTGTTTTGAGGGGTTTATGCAACACAGGATATATCGCAATCGTACATAGTGCAGTGGCCACAAATCGGAGCTGGTGTTAAATATTTATGGACCGCCCCAGTAAATCGTATGCCTCAGCTCGGCTCTGCAGTTGCAGTTGCAGTTTCGGTTTGATTTTGATTCGTAGCGTTGAACTCAAAGTGCAGCCGAAGGCTATTTGAGAATAGATTGCAATATCATTGATCCAAAACAAGAAAAACTGTACAATTCGATTTTAATTTATATGGATTGTGCTTCGGTTTCTTCTTTTTTGTTTTTCGTTTGTTTTGTTTTTGTAAATTTCGTTTTATTGGACACACGAATAAAGAGAAAAGAAATACGAGTAAAAAATGTTGCACACGCAGAGAACTCAGTTATCGTTTATCATATTTATCAGATATATATTTGTGTATATATATTCATATATTCATTTATTTTCTTAGTGTTTTCGTTATAAATTAGACACAAAAAACGTTTACAAATTATGTCGAATATTTCGAACTTAGCTGACAAAAATTATTAATTATATTGTATAAAATTACATAGCTAGGTGCCAAGTGTGTGTTTGTGTGTGTGTGTGTGTGTACTAAATTAAATTCGTGATCATATATAAGAAAGATGCTTGTTTATGCTTTATAAGGCGTACTTCAACTGAGTCCTAACTATTTACAAGTTCAAATATATATTTATATTCATATTTATAGATATAAATGAGCTGACTGGCAAAGCAAATTGTTGTTTTTAAAATTCATTTGCTTTACAATACAAAAATTAAATGAGGCATGAGAGGGCTTACAACTAATTAAATTAATTAAATTTCTAATTAAAGATTTTGTGTGTTTTCGTTTATAGGAATGCGGACTTTAGATACAGATACAGATACAGATACAGTTTGCATATATATATAACAAATAGTTACAGATACAAATACAGAAAAAGAGCATGAGCATAAGCCGGTAGAAATGTGTATATATATATATATATATATATAGATAGTATATAGGTGAGCATACATATATATATATATAACTTGGATAGTACTTGAATAGCAAAGCTTAATTAAAACATGTATAGAGAGACACTTTGTAAGGGACAGAGAGTGGCAGGAAATTACTAATAGAGCACAATTAATGGGGAAAGCGAACAGAAAAACTAATGGGAAATTGAAACTTTTCCTTAGTTCGTTTTCTTTTGTATTGAATTCTAACTACACGCTAGTTGAGGGCTCGCCCACTCTTGCCTATTTTATACATATTTAGAGTTTTAGCTTTTCAGTTTATTTATACATACAAAAAAAATGTTGCAGATTGTCTTATAGTTCCAGCCGCTTATATTTAAATAAACCGAGAGAAATACTTCCATAAGTTTTCTCTGCTCTTCTTCTTATACAACGTTGTGTGTTGTTTGCTGAAAAATCATTCCAGTTTTGTTTTCCGCCTTTTGAATTATTGAGTTAGCTTGTTTTTAATTTCATTACATAATTTTGGTATTTTCTTTAGTATTTATGTATTTAACATTTGTGTGTGTTTTTGTTTGTAGAAACCATGAGTTGTTGTTGTTGTTTTTGTTGTTAAATATACACTTTGCTGCGAAGAAGTTTTTGCTTTACAAAGTTATCATTTTGTTTTTGCTTGTGGAATGTGGTTCGTTTTTATGGTTTAAAATTGAAATAAGGGCTCTCTCTCTAGATTGTTAGGGGCGCGTCCGAAACGACTTTTGATTGTATGTGTAATATATATCTATATATATATATATATATATTATATAAAGTACTATATTGTAAATCTCTCTCATTTACTAAACATCGAGTTCAACTTTTACACACATTTACAGATTACAGATTACAGTTTAAAGTTAACAGTTTTCAGTTTACAGTTCTAGGTTACAGTTACAGTTACAGTTTACAGTTTACAGTTAGATTTACAGTTTCAGCTACTGATAATTTGGTTCTGCTAAGTAATTATATCTTTCGTTTTGGCCCCTAGGATAACAGTAACGTGTAATACGAATGGCTTAGACACAGAATTTACGCTTTTAACCACATTGAGAAACGTATTTGACATTCACTTCAGCTACAGCTACGGCTACAGCTACAATTACAACTACAACTACAGTTAAAGCTACAGCTCAGTGGGCTGCACTACAGCAGCATCTCCTCATCGGTGTGTGGCTCTGCGTACAGGCAGCACTCATCGACGTCGACGCCGACACCGACGCCGACACCGCCCGCCGCCTCGTCCGCCGCCTGCTCCTCGCAGTCCAGGCTGAGATCGTGCGGCTGCTGCGGCGACTGCGGCGCCTGCTGCTCCGGCTGCGGCTGGCTGGGCTCGAGCAGATAGTCGAGCGTTTTGTCGATGGCGCGCAGACGCTTCAGCAACGACGTGGTGGATAAGATGTCCACCTGGAAAACAAACAAGAGGAGACCTGGGATTAGCTGAAGAGTTGGGATGCACATCTCTGCAGGCTGCTCACCTTTAGCGGCTGGGAGAGCGGCAGCAGGGCAATGATCCACCAGGCCCAGGCGGGTCCGTCCGTGATCAGCTCCCAGCTGTGCTCCAGCGGCGGCATTTGGCCGTAGCTCTGGAGTATCTCGTGCTTCTGCTCGGTGCTGAGGCTCTCGAACCAGCCGGTGGCCTTGGCCAGCACCAGGGACTGCATGTCGGCCAGAGTTGCCACCTGGTCGCTGGCGATCGGCTCATCGCAGATGTACTCCACCTTGGCCGTCTCGTAGCCGTCCTTCTCGCTGCGCGCGAGTATCTTGAAGCGCTTGCAGCCAATGGTGCTCAGTATGGAGCAGCCGTCGCCGAGCAGGACGCAGTCCCGGATGTCGAGGATGGTGCCGTAGTCGTAATAGCGCGACTTGCCGTTGTTCGGCTGGACGATGCCGAACGTCTTGTCGCCGGACTCGAGGGCACGGCGCACCATCAGGCGGTAGCGCGGATCACAGACGAACAGCGGACAGGGCACCGATGGGAAGGCCGCGGTGCAGATGAACACCGGCACCGAGGGCTCCTGATCGATCTCCTGGCGGAAGCGCGCCTCGTAGTGGTCTGGAATGAATCGTTTCATTGCGGCTTCTAGGAATTTCGTAACTGGCCGCTTGGCCAGCGCAAAGGGTACTGGCGAGGATGAGCCCTGATACAGATTATTATTGACATTTGGTTCCACAAGTGGTGACATGCACAATGGACACGAGGAGTTGTAATCCATGCAACGATCCAAGCATACCAGACAGTAGGTGTGTCCACACGGCGTCACCACCGGCTTCCACAGCGTCCGGCAGCACAGCACGCAGTCAAAATCGCTGGCATCGACCAGCTGCCCCGCGACGCCCGTCACCTGCTGCTGCTGCCCCGATCCGTTGAGCTCTGCAAGGAATGGGTGGAAGACACATTAGTTTTGGTTCAGCTGCTGCTGCTGCTGCTGCTTATTATTATCGTTTTCTCACTTCTCAGTCGCTGCAGCTCCAGCTGTGTGCGCTCCAAGACGACGCGCAGCAAGCGGCTGCAGCGCCGCGTCTCGAAGGACGCCTCCGGCGGCAGCTGCGCCGCCTGCGCCGCCGCCCATTTTCTGCGGCAATGCTTGCGGTTGGCGTGGCGACGCGCCTGCAGCTCGAACTTGGCGCTGTGCAGCTGCCCGTAGACGCTGTGCTGGTCGATGTAGTCGAGGGCGCTGGGGAACAGAAAGTCGCCGTCCATGTGCAGCGGGGCGGCATCTTCGACGTCCTCCTCCTCCTCCTCCTCGTCGGCCATGATGTAGTTGTCGTAATGCTTCTCGCAGCCCAGCCCGAACTCCTCCACCTCCACATCGTCCAGGTGCACATGATGGTGATGCTGTTTCCTGCGCCGGCGCAGCTGCTCCCAGACCAAAGCATACGAACTTTTGCCTGACGGCGGCAGCGATTCGATCGCTGCACGGCTTTTGGGCGTTTGGGCCAGGAGACGTTGCAGTATCTAAAAATGCAATTGGGATGAGATGTTTGTTTTTTTTTTTTTTTGTTATGGGGACTCACCTTGGCGAGATCATGTTGAAAGATTTCCGAGTTGCTGAGATTTGTGTTCTTGTCCAGGCAAATGGCCAGGAAGCCATTAAACAAGGCCTCCTCCAGTCGGCCGAGACCGCTGAGTGCCAAGGCCCGAAGATAATGTGCCTGTAAATTTGCATAACAAGTAATAAAATTTAGCGAGTGCTCACTGTAGCGGTTGCTCGACTTGGCTCACCTTGGCCGATGTGCAGCGCGTCCTCAGCGCGTTCTCAATGTCCGCCAGGGAGCTCTGGTAGTGGCCCAGCTTGAGCAGCACCTCGGCGCGCAGGCAGAGACTCTGAAAGTTGCTCGGCGCTGCAAATGGAAAAAGGAAAATTCGTGAAAATGTGAATAAACTTCAAGTGTAGTCAAACTAGTCAAGTTGGCTAATTGGCGCCTAATTGATGCTAACGAACACATTGTAAATACCATGAAAAATGTGAAAATCACACACTTAATGTCAACGACTCGAAATGAAAATGTGAAAAACAAGAAAACAAAAAAAATGACGCTGCTCGTCAACAACTTTTGGAGGCGATCGTTTGCCAAGCACTTGCCAGCCAATTATATGTAAAGCAACATATAGAAACAAATATATACACGTTCGTTTACCACTGCCACCCAGCAGCAGCCAAAACAAAACCCACCCACCCAGCCACCCACCACCCACGGCGACGTTCAACAATTAGCGCGCTGTCGAAGTTGACGCTGACGTCGCTGTAACAGCGACTACAACTGCAGGCGCCAACGCGAACAGCGCTGCATTCTGCAATTTAACATGAACAGTTGCTGTTAATGCTCACGGCACGCGCCACTAATCAGAAATGGCATAACATTTTTGGCAAGCTAGAGGGAAGTGTGCGTAGCCTTCATATAAATTTGTACATCATGGTTTTTTGGTTATATATCTATAATTATAAACTCACAAAAAAAAACCAAGTCTAAACAAACAATTTTAATTTCAATTTCAACAACATGTTAGCAGTTGCTTGGCCAAAAATGTTGCCAGCGATGTTAACATAACATGTTGCTGGCACGGTGGGACTGTTATGCGTGCAGCTGGCAACATTTAACGTAACGTAGACATTTAACAGAGCTATCAAAACGTGCACTGCTCCCACCTCAAGCAGCAACATTAACGGGTTAAGAGTAAGCAAACTTGGAAAACAAAAAGCGTGCTCTCTTTGCTTGCGCTGCTGTGCGAGCTCTTTCGCTCTTATGCTGTTAACTGTTAAGAGTGTATCGGACTGCGGCTGACGCGTCTGTTAAAAAAAACGATTATGTAGCCTAACATTACGCAACATAAAAACAAGCGCAACAACAAACAGCGCAGCGGCAGCCTCAACATAGATAGCAATACATGGATGTGTGTGTGTGTGTTGGCCCTCCAATTGTTGTTGTTGTTTGTTGTTGCAATTGTTATACAAATTGTTGCAAAAATGATTACATATCAAAGCCAATGCCCAAATGCAACGCGCTGCGCATCAGCAGCCGGTCGCAAGTTACAGATACGAAAGTCACATTTGCATTTTGCTGCCGTATTTGAGGCGACGCAACGAACAACATTCAATGATGATGTTGTCTATAATGATAATGTTGTCCAAGTGTTGGCCACGTTTAAACGTGTGTGTGTCTCGTTATGTAAAACGCTCACTCAAAATGTTTGTCAATATTTTCGCCTCAAATTGATGTCAAGTGTGTGTTTGCGTGTGTGTGTGTTTGTGAGTGTGTAGTCGAGTGATAATAGAAAAATAGATAAGGCAGGTAAATTGAGGATGTGAGTTGGATAAGTGGTTGTGCTATAGAAATTATGCAAAGGCATAAATCATAATGGCAAACGTTTTATTTACAATAATTGAGTTCGCACATTTTAGATAAGGGTTCTTGAAAATATTTGGATGTGGCTGGCGAATGCCAAGACTTGCTTTTCTATAGGTATATACAAAAAGTTAAGAGATTAAAAATTGTTCTTTTATGATTCTAGGCTGATTCTGGAAATAATATTGAACTAAGCTCTAACACATTATATAAAGAGTATACTCATCTTATTTTAAGTTTTTATTTTTTAAGTTTTGTATTATCTAATTATTATTATTTATTTTCGTTTATTTTAGCATTTAAGTATTTTTGTTTTAGTCTTGTGATTTGTTTACTTCTGAAATGCTTTTGTTTTCTGCCAAGATAGGCTATTACATAATCAAGTAACAATTAAAAATTAGCTACTGTTTTGCTATCTTTAGTTTTATACCGTCAGGCAATTGAGAACATATAAAAAAACTAGATAATTGAATGCAGAGCTCGCTTCCGTATCAAGTTGAACAGCTGACAACGTGCTTAGCTGCTGGTAGTCATCAGTTATATATATAAATATCTATATACTTCTGGTATATGTACTATATATACATACTTATGTCTCATTGCTAAAGCCGCCACTTTCAGCAGTTGACTTCCCGTTCGATAGAGAATATAAAATACTTGTAGAACTAATTGCTTACAACTACTCAAGCGAGCGCTGAGCGAAGCAAATTCAATTAAAATGCAAAAAGGCGAATGCCTTATTATTGTTGTTGTATTTGTTGTTGTTGTTGTTGTTGTCAATTTGCACTTATTAGAGAATTTAACGCCAGCCAGCAACAAAGCACACACACAAAGAGAAAAAGACTCCCTCGCATCCTTCGCTTGAGCATTTTTCCGTAACGCTGAAGACAATTTAAGCCCAACTGTTGATAAATTGCATTTGGCTGCAGATAGTTGTGCTATATATATAATATAATTTATACATATATACATATACATATGTATATATATTTATGCGTGTGTATATTTTCTCTTGGCCATATGCGCTGCTTGCATTGAAATCAGATTTCGTCACGTACATTAAAAATCATTTCGCGAATTTTGCGATATTCTCGTTGACAAGTGGCCGCCACTTGCAGATTGCATAATCAGAAAAAAATAGAGAAGAGGAAATCAACTAAAATCAAATTCAAATTCAGCAACTGATTCAGATATTCAGGAATCAAGTGCAACAACAACAACAACAACAGCCACATACAATGATTTATTTTCTATATTCTTTGCAACAAATTCGTATCTTGCAAGGCGTTGAATTTTCGCACCACTGTGCGGCATCAGCTTTATCATTCAAATGTACATATGTTCATGTTTGCCGTAAAAATCAGCGTGTTTTATGCTCGTCTCCATCCGAAACTTAATTGTGCCTAAACTGAGAGCACAAAACGAGAATAAAAAAAAATAAATAAATAAATGAAAATAAAAAATCGTCGTTAAACAATTTGCTAAAAATAAACGTTGCGTATACGCCGCATGCTCCGACGCTGGGCTATAGCTTTGATTATGCTGTGCAAATTGCTTGGCACAATGCAAACACACAAACACACACACACACATGTACACACACACTTGGGTCATTATGTAAAGCCAGCTGAAGGAGACACAGCGCAAGCTGGAGCCAAACTGACCCAAATACCAAAATGAATGCCCATAAAAATGCGCCGCAGTAGAATTGTGTGTGTGTGTATGTGTGTGTGTGTGTGTTTGGTGTGGGGTTGTCGTAGCGGGTATCGGGTGGCTTGTTAGGGAAGCTATTGGCCCAACTTTATGAGACACCACACACAAAAAGACCAAAAAGGCGCTGAAAAGTTGAAGGGAACCAATTTTTATGCGTTTCAAGTTTCGCCTTTTGTTTGTTATCATTGTTGTTGTTTTCAAAATTATTGTGGTTGCATTGGGTGGTCTTTGGTACCACTTGTGGTTGAGGCAAGCATGTATTAAAATATATGTTCACATATGCGCCAAAATAAATTTGTGTAGTTTTCAAAAGATGTATGTTTAGTTCGTGGTCAAAGTTTTCAACGAAACTAAATATTGAATGTTTTAGCAAAAATCCTGTAACTTGTTATAATCCTGTTATAGAATCCAACAAAATATACAACACCAAGAAGTAATTTTTGTTTTTCGATCAAAAGTAAATATTTAAAATAACATATATAAACTGATACCCTCCTACGTGGCATGCTTCAAATAATAAATATGTAGTTCTTTATGCAATTCAATGCTGAATGTTAAATATCGTTTTTTTGTATATACATATATAACATATATAAATATAATGCCGCACTTTGGCATGATTAAACAGGAAATGCGACGCTTTGTTTGCTTGCCTCGAGCGTTGGCGGCTATTTAACGTTTCATTTGCAGCAGCATTTTAAGAGTCCATTAATTATGTTTTGTGAGTCTTGTATTATTATTAAAATGACAGGCAATTGTTGCTGCAGCTGAGATGCAATTTAAAATGCATTTCAGATTTTCAGCTGCGGCACACGCTGCGTATGCGTATTTTTATTCAAATTTATATATATGTATATACCAATGCTGAAAAATATTTCGCATTTTATGGCACTCATTGACAAATAGGAAATGAGAAAAAATGAGAATACAGAAACGAGTGCAAGAGCTAAAAATTGAATTTTTAGTTTGCAATTTTGTTTTAATATACATTTTAAAGCCACATATTCCATAGATTTTTCATCGTTTGCCAAGTGTGGGTGAAATTGTCAAAACACTTTGCACTCCCCGTTGCGTCATGCTAGCCTCTGTGGGCGTGGCAACGCCCCAACTGACTGCCAAATGTCAAAGCCAAAAAAGACAACAGCAAATAATGTAGAAAACAAGCGACAAACGCTGCAAATGCTGTCACATTTCCTCTTGGGTTGTGTTTGAATACCCTAGAGGTTGGGGTAGCTGAGAGTTGTGATGTTGAATGCTTCTATTTAAACATATTATGGCACGAGTTGACTAATGAAACGGTTTTTATATAATAAATTATAAAAGCATGCCTAATTGGCTTAATTACCATACCCTGTAACCATAAAAAATGGATAAAAACAGTATAATGGTTTTGTGCACATAACAAATATTGTACATTTGGATGCAGAAGTAGGCACAGGGTATCTTTTGATTTATTTCATTTTTTCTAGTGTATGCGCGTTTCGGCTTGGCCAAAGTTTCAATAACTCTTGTTTAGATTCAGCGAAGTGTAAAGATTGTCTCTGCTGGTACCTAGAAGCAGCGGGCAAATGTCAACGCAATGTGGGTTCAAGGCCATCGGGCGTTGCGGTGGGCGTGGCTTGAGCGCTGCTCATAAAGCTGTCATTTGGGCTACGCACCAAGCACAAAATACCCAAAAGCAGCTCGAATGGGCGCAAACAACTTGTTCCCGAAAAAGAGTGGGAGAAGAGGGAGAGAGAGAAAGAGGAAGCTGCATCTAAAATGCGAGTCTGCTTGCCAATGGTATCTCATCCAGCGGCAAATGGGTGATTGACCCACACCCAGCGCTGGCTGTCAGCTACTTTTCATGTATTCAACATATATACACATATATATATACACACATATATATGACAATTGCGACGCAGTTGTTATTTTGTCGTAGCTTTTAGAGCCGGCGGGGTACAACGGTGCGTATGCGTCATTTGGCAAGTGTGCGTCGCCTTATCTGCCCGCTGAGACACTAATTTGCCAGCTATACACAATAGTATTTAAAGTTCGCTTTAAGCTGAGACCCCAAGCAAACTGATTTCAAGGTAAGAGTCAAACAAACAAACAGACAAACAGACAGACAGAAGAAGAAAAAGCAAATCCAAAGAAATAAAACAATCTCTAAATAATTATTATATAACAGAGCTTTGCGTATTTCGTAGCTTTTGTGGCTGCTCAGCAGGCCGCAACCTTCAAGCAATGTGGAGCGTTAACAACAACAACAACAGCAGCAGCAGCAACAATATTGAGCAGCAAATTAAAAATGTTGGATTGGAAATGTCTGTTTTGCGACGTTCCGTAAACAAATGCAATCAAAAATTTAACTTATAAATATTGTTAAATTTGCAAGTGGCTGCAAAATGGCAAAATAATAAATTATATGAAGCGCACAAAGCGTGCAATAAACACAACAGCAACAGCAATAGCGGCAATAACAATAACAACCAAAACAGAAAATCGCTTCAATGAACAGCGCAAGCAGCGACGCGAGCAGCGACGCCGGCGTCAACGCCATGGCTGTGTTCAAGGTCAACCAGGCAGCGCGAGATCTGGAAAACGAGCAGCGGGCGCGGGTAGTTGGTAGTTGATAGTTGGTAGTTGCCAGAGGAGGACAGGGGAAGCCAGTTGGCCATTTTTTCAGTGTTTACTGCTTCCCTTTTTAAATAAATTGTGCTTTTGGTCTTTTTGTGTGCAAATTATGTGGGGCGTAAGACAGAGCCAAGTTAGTTTTTATGGTCATTTTTATGGTATGTTGTTTGTTTGGGCTTGTTGCTTGTTGTCTTTGTTCTTGTTGTTATTATGACAGCTTAGCACAGCTAACATTCGTGTCTGCTGTTAGGCCAAGCAGCTTATGCAATTGAAACAACGACTGCCAAAGCTGGCCGACAACTTCAAAGCGCACACAGGCAACAATAACAAGAACAACAACACAAGTCGACAGTCTGCTGATTAGCTCGAAGGCCCACGCGTCTATATAACTTGTTTTAGCTATGCTGCAATTGCACTTGGAATATAGAGAATATATATATATACATATAAGTAATTTGTATATATGTTGATGTATATTGAAAAACATTTTTAGTTTAGTTATTGATTTTATCTATAAATAAATGCGACATATGTATAAAAATACATTACCGCTTAAGACTTGTCAGCTTAATTAAAGAGAAGAAAGTTGAAGAGGAAATAACATTATAATAAAGATAAAGTTGGCGTACGTTCAGTTGTGTTTAGAAGTAATCCATAAATACTTTTTGAGTACTGTTGCCATTATATTTGAATTCAGCTTTATACTGAT
>SCDS01001262.1:0-13084 GCA_004149465.1 Drosophila nigromelanica | reverse complement strand
GGCGTCGCTCTCAGCATTACCATCAGCGGCTTCATCATCATCTGGCTAGTCGTAAAAAAAATGGCAGACTTCAAGAGAGGTGAAAAGGATCATCAGTAGCTATAAGGTGACCGAGGACGTTCAGAAACTTGAGGGGGGGAGTAGTTAACACATAAGAGTTAACGTAAATATGTGTATGTATATATGTATAAGAATATCATACCCATTCGCTCCAAATGCATTCCGCTGACACAGAAGTTCAGCGTCCCGTTTTTCTGTCAGCAGCGGTGACATAGTTCTACATGAAATGCGCAACTTATAAGTCGCCTAAATAAATTCATAAACTCCGGCACTGCCGATAAACAAACATATAAATTTAATTATTGTCTGCGCCCGAAGCCAGCAGTAGTTAAGCAAGCCAGCAATAGAAACCAGTCAGCAATAGAAACCGTAATCAGCAGATCACCGTGGAATCAAGGATACTCTTCCTACCTTTGAACCAAGGAGAATAACGCGGGACAAGAACCTACCGTAATTTATACATGCAGAAATACGCAATTGTATGTACATATGTATATGTAACAAGTGAGAAGGCTCTGTTTCTGGCATTCCCGACTAGACACTCCTACTTGTTTTTACTGGTTTTTGTTGTGAAAAGAGTATATTGTGTTTGTGCAATGCCCGTCGTGCTGTCCGTCTGTCCGGATGAACGCATTTTTTCGACGCTAATAAAGACAGAGACTTGAAACTTTGGATATATACTTGTGGTTATCCTCTTCAGCTAAAGTGTTATGATTTTTGTGCCTCGCCCACTAGGAGGCTGGCAATTCAATAACACATCGATAGACCTCAAATCGCAAATTGATAAAATATTTCCCACAATTTTAAAGATAGAGCCACCAAATTTGGTATGTAGATAGATGGTGATCTCCCCCACAGATTGTACCCTGGATGTCCCGGCAAGGCCACTAAAAGGTATATAACTGGTCACCGCTTTTGAAGATCGCTACAAAATTTCGGGCACGAAATGTATGTAACCGGCAGAAAGAGGCATCGCCGACCCCATAAGTATATATATTCTTGATCAGGACGACGAGCTGAGTTGATTTAGCCCATCTGTCCGTCTGTATGAACGCAGCTATTTCGGAAACTATAAAAGCTAGAAAGCTGATCTTGGTCTCATTCAGTTCGTATATATCATACGCGTAACAAGTTTATCATTTTTTTCGATAACTTGCTCCTTTTTATTAATATCGATAATAATCGATAATAACCTTTACTATATGTCGGAGACTATAAGAGCTTGCGGCAACAAGTTTAGTGCGTTATGTTTGTGTAAACCAGACGCTCCCCCAATCGCCCGTAATGTCGAAAAAACCATACAATACAAGACTGTCAAAAAAATAATTTCAATTTCTTAAATTTTTTCCATTTCCTACCCGTCTTGTGCTTTTTTTTATCACTTGCCCCTGCATTTTTTATTTCTATTATTAAGGATCGCTCCTCGCGATCTGCCGCTGACAAGCTTCCTTCAGCCTCCGAGTCTGCATCATACTACTCTGGTAACTCAGCAGCTTATTTCGTTTGCTACCCCTGTAGCTTCAAGATCTGATGCTGACATAGTTTTGGAGAAAGTCAAGTCAGACGTTTTTCCGATTCGTCCGCCCTCGGTAGACGTCAACTGATAAGGTATTTCCGGTCCACCGGCTGTTTTAGTTCCCTCTGTGGATAGTTGCCCAACTGACGCACATGTGGCGTCTAAGCCTCTCGTTTGTGTTCCACCAAAGAAACACATTTTTGTTTCCAGGATTGCCCCTCAGTTCACATCTGATACTTTTAACGTCAATATACAGGCTAAAATTCAAGCTACAAATTTAACCGTGGAGAAATTCAAATTTGCCTATTCGAGGGATATATCATCCTTCAAAATAAGTGTTCCTCATGAATTATTTACCAACATTTGTTGAAAAGAGTTCTCGCTCGAACACCTAATTGTAAAAGAGTCTCAATCCAAAAAGAAAAATTTGACTCAGATTTTGTTACCACCACCAGATTTTGTTACCCAAACTAAAAACCTCCGTTGAGATTGCCTATTAAAACGTTAGAGATCTTAAATCGAAACTCACTAATCTTTATGTAGATGGTGTTTCTTTTTATTATATTATAATTGCTTTTACCAAGACGTGGTTAAAACCTTACATTGCAGATTCGGCAGTTTTTGCTCCTAAGTACAATTTTTGTTGACGCGATCGAATCTCTCGTGCTAGAGTAGGTGTTATTATTTCAGTCGAGTCTGCCTTTTCATCTGAGCCCCTTCAGACTCCACCTTTGGACATCGAGTTCAACACCAATGGTGTAAAAGTCTGTTTGGGAAATTTTTGTATGTATGTAACTTGTTCGTACATTCCCCTCTCTCTGATATATCTATTTATTTAGACCACCCTTCCGCCACCCAATCAATCTTTTTTATGCAATACATGAGATATCAGGTCTGGGCTGTGTACAATTTTTAATAACTTTTTAATTTGATTGCAGACGAACAAATCTAAGCGTCACGGATGTTAAGAGTTCGAACTTGAACTAGTTCGTTTAAAAATGTAAAGGAGTAAAAATTAGCAGGGTTTCTGTACATAATTGATACTTAACATGTTAACAGCAAGATATGTTAAATTCAAACTAGTTTGACCCAACAAATGGCTTTAAAAACAAAATGCAAACTGATGTTCTTTATACTGATTTCAGCAAGGCTTTTGACTCGGTAAACCACTCCTTGCTACTGTACAAATAATGCCTACTCGGCTTCCCAGTAAATCTTATTAACTGGATTTCAAAGTATTTGAAAAATAGATTTCAGAAGGTTCTTTTTAGAGAAGCTTATTCCTACAATATCAGGGTGACTTCCGAGGTCCTCCAGGGTAGTCATCTCGGTCCGCTTCTCTTTACTCTGTTCATCTCTGAAGTTCCTTCGATACTTTTACACTCCCGCGGGCTAATGTATGCCGAGGATATGAAATTGTATATCACATATAAGAATATGGTTTCTCGTTATCTTTTACAAGTTGATATTGACGCCTTTAAGTCCTTGTGTCAAGTTAACGTACTTAACATCAATTGCTCTAAATGCAAGGTAATGACTTTTTATGTAGCATAGTGCTTGAACGGATCAATAATACTGATAATGTTATTAATGACCTAGTCGGCGTTTTTGATCACAAACTTATATTTGATGCTCATGTTACGACTATTGTCAACAAGGCGATGACTGTTCTTGGATTTCTTAAGAGATGGTCCAAGAAGTCTAATGACCCTTACACCACAAACACATTTTTTTGACACATTTTTTATATCTCTTGTTCGCCCCATTATGGAGTCTGAGTCATGCGTATGGTCGTCAAAATACGCAGTACATTAGAGCCAAATTAAGTCGATCCAGATAAAATTTGTATTACTTGCCTTTCGTGGCTAAATTGGGATAACGATGCTCGGTTGCCATCATTTCCAAGAAGGCTCTTATTAATAAATCTCCCGTCTCTAACTATGCTCGGAGTAATCTGTGTCCATAAATTAATTACCTGCGAAGTCTATTCATCTGAGTTAATAAGCCAATTAAATTTCTCGGTCCCAACACGTAATTTTAAACCTTCAGTACTTAACCATTGCCTAACTAATTATGCCCTTCCGCGTACTTTGTGATGATTTTAATAAACATTACAGAGTGATCAATTCGGTATCGTCCCTTCCCCGTATTAAATCTTTACTTTTAAGCTATTTAGCAAGTAGATTGTTATAATTGACTAAGTATCATGTGTCTTCAGCTCATCATGACTTTTCAGATGGTATGCTTGACTTTTCGCTGTTTAAGATGAATTCCATTTCTAATGAATTTAATAGAAACCTTGATCTTGTGCTGATGTATTTAGGCCATCCCCTCTATCTGTCCCTGGAGATATTTACCATCCTACTGTTTGCACTGTTCGTCTGTGAATCTCAAATCTTACATTTGACAATGCCCAAATTACTCGAGGCGCAAGTCTTCTCTACATTCCCAAGTTTTTCTTAGGATAGAAAAAACGAGCCATGATTCTGCTGCTTTTGATCTATTTGCTAAGTTCTTCCAGTTAACTTTTTCCTCTGTCACCTCTAATATGTCTTATTCTTATAACCTTGTTTCTTCTAATTATATTTTTTCACTATTAAATCCACTATTAAATCATTAAAAAATTCTTACGCTCCTAGCCAGACAACATTACTAGTTCTCTATTCAAAGAGTGTAGTGCTTCCCTTCTTCGCCTATTGCTAAAGATTTTTAATCCAGCCTGTGAATCTAATGTTTTTACATCCCTTTGAAAATAATCATTTATCGAGAGAAATATATCCCCAAAAAGAGGTGGAAGGTCTGATATATCTAACTAAGGGCCTCCCTAATATATGCAATCCTTGAATAATTTTAACAAATAATTACTTCAACTCTGCAGAATCTCTGCAAATCAATTGTTTCACCCTCTCAGCATTGTTTTGTTAAGAGTCGGTAAGTTTCGACCAACTTGCTTGAATTAACTTCGCTGGTACATGATGCGTTTCTAACGAGAGAGCATACTTATGTAATGAACACCAAGTTCAGCAAGGCATTTGGCTCTAACTTTTACTACTAACGCCTTCCTATTTAGATGGAGGTTGTAATAATGTCACTGACAACAGGAAAGTAAAATACCCCCATCGTGTTGGTGATGTTATTAGAAATGTTTATAATTCTTTTAGGCTCTTAGTGACTATTAATTATATATTTAAGTATATAGTAACATATTATGCTGACATAATCATAAAAACCCTTGAATACCACAAACATAATACACTACATATACAATCTTGCGCATGCATAGATAAACATAATACGCTACACATACAATCTTGCACATGCATAAATTTGAAACACGTGCATGATTTGCTGATAAGACAATTTTTGTATTCTCTTTGAAAATAAAATAAACTCAGTACAGTCAGCCTAAAACTGAAAGGGAGATAAAACGGATGCATTATATAATTCTTCGTGTTTTATTTAAGATTATCGTTCAATTTCATTAAATTTTCAGTGTTGACCTTAGGTTTCTCAGCCCGGTCACTTAATAGACTGAAGTAGTTGAACAACTACGACATTATATGTATGTTGCTTTGTACTCTGCTCGATTTGCCAATGTCGGCAAATTTATAAATAAATAAATGAATCAATTCCACAGGTATCGGATGTGAGTATAGTAGATTCTCTAGTGTGTGTACGCGTAAGTGCACTACTGGCACTTAGTAAGCCCACATATAGTAACAGTGACACTAATAAAGCGTGCCCCAGGGCAATATACCCAAATCCCGCCTATAGTGTGTAAACAAATCACCACTGCTGCCTCTGGCAGCCAGTGTGTTAAAATATAATATTATTTTTGGCGAAGAAACCACCACGTGCAATGTGAGTAAAAAGCTCTTGCTATGCGGAAGATTCTGATACTCTCAGATTCATTATTTGCTAACTTACTGAACTCAAGGTCCAATTTACAATCAACTCTCTCAAGGAAGACAACTCGTACCGCGTCGTATGCTAACGCGCTGCAGCCAGGCCGCAATATTCTCTAGAAACCCTTCGTGCGCAATTATTAGCTCCACACAACACTCACTGCAACGATCTCAGGGACAAAACGCGTTCCTCGTAAGAATCCTCCAATGACTGGCAGTCCGTTGCCACAGTTGCTGCAGTTGCAACTTTTCTCGTTAGCATCAACGAGCTGATGCGCGAGATCCTCCCAATAACCGCAAATAATGGCTACTCTGATGGATCTTGGATTATGGAACGCTCGCAGCATCATCCAAAATACCAACGAGTTCAAACTGATGTTAGCCGTTTTAGAAACTCTGTACTTTACTATGGATGGGCGGTGCCGCGGTGCTAGTTAGTGACTTCCGGCGTCACACAGCTGGCTGTCATTATTGTGGAGACTCTCTTGGGCGAAATCTCTGTAGCTGTAGCGTAACTACCGCGAAACCTCTCTTAGAATCGATATACGTTTGACATCCTGTACAATGCGCTACATAATGCACTAATCTGTTGCTCGGCCCATGTTCTACCCACCGACAGACCCACCTCTTTTCTTATCCACGCCAATTATCTCGTTTTGTTTGAATTTTCTTATCTGCAAGGGCATTCCCAACAGCATACTATTGCTTCGAGATGAATATGAGCTCTCATCCGACCACCTGCCACTCCTTGCAGCGGTTTCTACATCTGCTCAAAGACCCCCAAAAAGTGCATACTTATCCCCTTGGGGTGGACTCTCAACGATTTAAGGCCAATCTAAATGACATGATCAACATAAACGCACAGACGATGCCGATCCTGGAGTCGAAACCCTAGTGAGCAAGGTAAACGCCGTGGGTCCTTTTGGGGGAGGAGTCCATCAATATGTATGCCACATTTGGTGACTTTTGCTCAAAAAGGTGGGGCGCTGAGAGGCTTTATAGTGGGCGTGACCGTGATATTAAGGTCGCAATTACTTGGGCAAGTCACCAGCTATCTACATAACAGATTTGCTGGCTCTACTTTTAGAATTGTGCAAAAATACATTTCTTAGCTGTTACACGTAACAGCTGTTACCCGACTGCATGCAGTCGGTATATCGATTTTTGCGTGTCCGGGGGCGGGAGAGTTCGTGGCCAAAAATAGTCAATATAGTTAATTCCGATTTTAGGGCGGTTGTGCTGAGGGGTGTTCGAGTAGGCGTGGCCAGGAAGTCAGGATCACAATCTTTGTAGTATGTTACCAGCTCTCTACACTCTAAATTTGATGACTAACTTTCAAATTATGGTAATATTCACATTTTATCATTTTCTTTTTAGGAGTAATCGAATTGCCACGCCCCCATTGGGTGAAATCCAAAATCCTAAACAGTTAATCTGATGGGGGACACACAAGTATATATTAAAAATGTCAAGTCTTCAGCTTTAATAACGACCACAAAAAATTACGTCTGTGCGGGCTGACGGACGGACGGACGATTGCACTTTCCCCTACTGGTGTTGGTTAACGTCAACTTCTTGTCTCAGATAGCACAAAAACGAATGTCCTTCAACTCACTTGGCTAATTTTTCAATTTTTCGGTCCAAATCACCAATGTTGTAGGGACTTAATAAAAAGTTGTTGATTACAGTTCCTTTGGGATCCCTAATGGATTTATAATTTTGTTAATGCAAAATCAATCTCAAACCAAGCTATCGGTCATCTATTTGCTGAATGTTTTCAAACGACATATATATTTCTCACGGTAATAGATTGGGTTTGCCTTATCCCTATCATGTTTTTCAGAAATCTTAACTGTAATACGCGCAATACTTTTTATAGAGGATCGCCCTTTATGAATAATTATTTTCTTTCTTTTAAGAATTATTTTAGTTGCCATGCTTAAATTTGCACATTTCTTCGAGCCTTTGGTGTCGTGGGCTTCATTAAAGTATTTGCCAATCCCTAAATAACTAAAAAAAAACAATATACTTCATTTGTTCGCCCAATTCTTGAGTATGGATCTTGTATTTGGTGTTCCCAATACAAGGATCATCAGGATAGAATTAAGCTAGTACAAAAATAAATTCTGCTCTTTGCATTCCGGCGGTTCAACTGGAAACCTAATATTCCTTCCTTGTACTAGTAAAATTTCCCTCTCTTTATGCCCCTAAAACCACTGTTTACACAAACTAATAACCGGGGAAACTGATTTTTCTGAATTAATCAGCCAAATTATTATTGCAAATCCGAAGAAAATTAGAAGTACTAAGCATTTGTTGATCGCTTTTTCTTCCATAACCCATTTCGAATCTTATGTTCTTATTATTATTTTGAAAAATGGTATTTTGTAATTTGTGCGATGCGGGGGGGGGGGGGGGGTGATTTTAGCTTTAAAACTGCGGGAGATTTCGAATTTTGCGATTTGCGGGGGCGGGAGGCGGCAAACAAATACATTTGATGACTCTAGATCTAACATTGTGGGAAACATTCACCTCTTATCGATTTGAGGTTTATCGAATTTCCAGCTTCCCATTTCAACACTCTCTGTAAATAGGATAACTACAAGTATATATCTAAAGTTTTAAGTCACTATCTTCAATAGCGCCGGATAAAATTGACGGACAGACAGCATGACGGACATTAAACAAGCCCAATATACTAATTTCAAATCGTGAACGAGTATAAAAAGAAAAGGCGCTGTCCCTTAGTGTGCACAGTGAGAACTACAATGCTTTAAAATATAAACTTGTCGCTTATTTTAGCTGCTTTTATTTTCAGAAGAGCCACATACATTCTCGACAGCCAATAACTACTTTTTAAATATTTGTTGTTATTTAAGTTAAATAATTCCTGTAAAATAACGCAACGCCTTTTTTACTAGTTGGATTTACCCTGATGGCAGGGATTTCAGTAATAACGCATTTGGCCACATACATATGTTCAGTTGCTCACAGCTTTTTTCAACCAGCACACAAAAGAATGTTTAATAAGCTATGATAACTAAAACAAAAAGATATCGAAATTTTATAAATGCCTAATGTTTTAACTTATCAAACATGGATTCATATATTTTTTATGAATTTTCTTATATCTTATAATAATTAAAAACTAGAAAATCAACCAAAAACAATGTCACAGCTTATTTCAACCGAGTAACAAACGACATCTTAAAGTTATAATTAGAGACAAACAAAAAAATTTTAATGTTTCGTATGACCGCCCTTTACATTTACAACTAATTTAAGCTGCTTTTGCATGGATTCGACCAAGTTTTGGGTGATTTACGGCGTCCTTTTGGCCCATTCCTTCACCAATACTTTTTTTATATTAGATTTGTTGGATATCTTCCGATTTTGGACGCTTATGTTTAAAATTTTTAACAAATATTCGATAACGTTCATATCGACTACCCGATGGTTGCATAACATGGGGACAGTCCCAAATCAGCCAAATCTGTACAATACCCGACATATATTTCGGGTCATTGTCTTAGTAAACCTGAAATCATCACGAATTCCCGGATACTCCGTACTGTCATGCAAATATATTTTCCACTCTACATTTCTAACTCCGTCTACTGATATACAGGCCCAAAACATAACATAACATTATAAAACCATCCGGTTGCAAAACTCATACAATTTTTTTGGGTTTTTTGGTTTCCTAGAGTTTGCGGAGCTTTAACTTTTCAAAGACGAGCAACGAATTTCTTAACTGTTCGACGAGTTCCTTATGCTCGTGCAGACGCTTTATTTTATTTAAGATTTTGGATACCAGCCTAATGTATACCCCCAATCACTCCAATCACCCGGGAGAGGGTGTGTCCAACAAATTTTTATTGTGATGTTTGGGGGAGCATTCCTGCAATATATATGCAAAATTTGGTTACTCTAGCTCAAAAACTGTGGGAGATATAGGCATATCCGATTTATTAGGGCGGGGCGCTGGGGGGCGTTACAGTGAGCGTGGCCGGGATACCAAGGTGGGAATCTTTATGGGAGATCGTTAGCTATATACATACCAAGTTTGGTGACTCAAGCTTTAAAATTGTGGGCTTTATAGATTTGCAATTTTAGGTGTTATCCGGTTGCCACGCCCCCAGTGGGCGCATCCCAAAATCCTCAACACTTTATCTGACGCGGGTACAGACGATTTCAAAATTCTAAATTCAAATTGCCTCTAGCTTCAATGGCGGCGAAAAAAATTGCGTTCATACGGACAGACGGACGGACAGCAAGACGGACATTGCACAAAACCAATATACTCTTTCACTTTGTGAACGAGTATAAAAACGAGCTTGCCCGAATAACATAAACTATTTTTAATAATTTTGCTTATAACATTTTTTAATTTCAGATCCATTCAAGAGGATTGAAATTCGGAATTTATGAAGACTTTGGAAATTACACATGCGCAGGCTATCCCGGTATTATTGGATTTGAAAAATTAGATGCTTTTCAATTTGCCAATTGGAATGTTGATTATGTTAAGTTAGACGGTTGCTACGCCTTACCTCACGACATGGATAGGGGATATTCTGAGTTTGGAGAACTTCTAAATAGTACAGGAAAACCAATGGTTTATTCCTGTAGTTGGCCTGTTTACCAGATATATGCAGGGATTCAACCAAATTTTTCAGCTATTCAAAGTCATTGCAATCTATGGCGAAACTTTGACGACATCCAAGATTCTTGGTTATCTGTGGAAAATATAATTGATTATTATGGAAATAATCAAGATTTAATTGCTCCCAATGCTGGCCCTGGACACTGGAATGATCCTGATATGGTATTTATAAAGCAATTCAATTTATATATATTTAGTTAATAAATATTTAGTTAATAATATATATGTAGAGATTGCTCTTTTATATAAGAAACATTATTGAAAACTTGAAAATGGCTTTAAAAATGTATATCGAAGTCTTACATGTATATAGAAGCTCAAGAAGAATATCCGCCCCATATACTTTTTACGTAATAAGCTCCTTAGTGTCTATCCGTTGACCGTTAGGCCATCAATTCATCTGTTGGTATGTATGCTTCAGATACTATATAAGCTAGAGCCTTAAAAATGAATAAACTACGTCGACCATAGAGACCATAAAAGTTAGAGAATTTAAATTGATTTAATCGTTCATTTTTATACCATACGTACATATTTTTTTTACGACTTCCCTTAATTTTGCATTGAAAATTAGTAAAAAGGGTATAATTGTTCTGTGCGAATCTATCTAACAGGTTAATCGGTAAGCAGCCGATTCGATTTAGTTACTTACTAGTTATACTTATTCATGTTATTATTTTATTATTATTATTATTATTATTAGTCTCAATTATTATTGTTAATAATAGCCGTGGGAGATATAAGCTTTTGTGATTTCTGGGGACGGGGTGGGTGGGGGAATGTTCTAGTGGGCGTATCCGGGATATCAATATTGCAATCTGTGCTGTTTAAAGAAGCCGCTGGTATGCGCGGCTGTCTTCCATACATCAAACACGGATGGAGGTTGGCAGCAGCTCTCTTCTTAAGTGGAATAATTTCACCTACCCGTAAAAGCGTGGCAGTGGGTCCACGAAATCCGCGCAGAGCGCCGATAGGGGTTCCGCCACTTGCCTTGTCAGCATCCGGCCGGCCGGCTTGAATTAGTGTTCTTTGATCTTTTGGCACGTTATACAACACTTGACGTATGTAGCCGCGTCTCGGTACATATCCGGCCAGTAGTACCGCTGAGCGAGACGGGATATCGTCTTCCTTACCCCATGATGACCCACCGTGGGACCGGGGACATACAGCTTCCACGGAATGTAGTCCTCGTAGAGGGCTCGGTGACCAGCATGCTAGTGATCAACATGCATGGGGTTGGTCCCTCTACGGCTTGCTGGAATGTCGCAAAAGATTCTCTTGATACGGCGTCTGCTACAGTGGACTGTTGTAATTCGAAAGCCCAGCCGCTATTCGACTCGAGGGCTCTCTTTCAAATTTAATCACTCTAACGCCATGTGATCGGTAATAACATCGAAATGATAGGCTTCAAGGTATCAGACGATTCCTTTTCTGTGGCGGAATAGTTAATTTCAGTATTTCATTTTGACTGGCGTAGACGATTATACGTTCTTCACCGACAGCTACTTGCGTCTATACTGTTCCGAGCTTATGGTCACTCGCGTTTGTGTACAAAACGAATTTCTCTGCGATGTCGGGACATGCGAGTACAGGGGCTGTCGTTAATTTTTCTTTGAAACGAATAACGCTTACCAGGCGGCTTCTGTTGTTCCTCCTTGGACGACCACATGATACTTATCGTCTAGATAGGCAAACGCTAAGAGTTCCATCTGGGGTCCGATCACCATGTACGATGCTCTATGGAAAGTCGTGTAAGTAGATAATGTCTAAGGGCTTCAACTTCCACTGCAATAACACTCGGCCGGGTACCATGAACGCCGTATACGGTGTGCTATGCTCAACCATGGGGATCTGCCAATATCCGTGCTTCAAATACAGTATTGATATGTGGAGCAGCCGATCCAGTATGTGCGGCACGGGATACGCGTATCTATCATTTGGGCTGCCGCCGTTTTCGATATATGCTAAGAAATTGGTTAAATCGAGGCTGCCGCAATCAATGTCTCCAAGTTTTAATGTGACTACGAATATTACCAACGAGGTAAACAAAAAGCAGTACAAAAATACGTATAGTCGATTTATATAGATTCACTGCTTTACTGCTTCTTGCTTTTGTATTTATATTACTTTACTAGCCTCTCTGAACTGTAAATTGTTCCCTAACGGTTTATCAACTTACGTTTTTTGTTTTGTTAGGCACCGTTAAAACCGTCTGTTTCGTTTTCATGCGACGACCACTTTTGGCACGTCTGTTTTGATTAACCTTTCGATATCAAGTAATCACTCTTGCGCTTTCGCTCTCGTGGAGTAAATGCTGCTCGCCAGCTCTCACTGTCTTCACTGGGAAGCGTTGCCACTACCGAACCGATCCCTTGAACCCTTATCGTTAAACATATCTGTTTATGTTTCATGAGCTCCTTGTGTTTTCTTTTAATTCAAATTATTTTCTTAACACTTAAAACTCCAATATTTTTATACCCTGAACCCATTGAAAATGGGTAAAAAGGGTATAATGGCGTTGTGCAAATGTATGTAACAGGCACAAGGAAGCATCTCCGACCCCATAATGTATATATATTCTTGATCAGCATCACTAGCCGAGTCGATGTAGCCATGTCCGTCTGTCTGTTCGTCTGTCTGTCTGCCCATCTGCCTGTCTATCCGTCTGTCTCTATGAACACGCCGATTTCAGAGACTACAAAAGCTAGAAAGGTTATCTTGGACTCATTCGATTGGTATAAGTTTAAAAGACGAAAAAAATATAATTTTGGATGACAAGTCTTCACTTATTTATTGTTAATGAGCAACTGAATAAGCTTAAACCAATTCTAGTCCTAATAACCTGTGGCTTAGCGGCAGCGGCGTTGGCAGCGGCGCTGCTACTGGTGTCATTGGCCCGTTGTGCAATTCTTTCTGGAGTTTTCGGCGGTTGTTGGT
>SCDS01001261.1:0-22500 GCA_004149465.1 Drosophila nigromelanica | reverse complement strand
TTTGTATTTAGATTAAATTAAAATTAACTATGGAATATTTTTGATTTAATTTATTAAATTTTAAACGACGTAAATTGGGTTTCAGAATTAATTTTTTGCAGTCTAAACCCATTTAAACCCTTGTCCCGAATTTCAGACACTCTTTGATAGTAAATTATTTTAAAAAAATATATAATGGGTTTGCTTTCAATCTGAATTAAGAGGTCTTTGAGTTGCTCGGGCTAATTTTCACCAACATTAAAACAACACATCTAACATGGACTAACTCCTAGTACGCCCACTCCGTTCTTTACCATTCATAAAATTGACCAGCATGCCGCAATAATGCCGCAGCGTGGCGCCCCACAAATAGCACGCAACGCGCTGGCAATTTGCATGGGTTGCCATTTTTCAGAGGGTGTTGCATAATTTTTTTTGCTGCGGCCGCAGCTTGCGCCCCCGAAATGTATGCAATGGAATCCATTAAAGAGCCGCATTATGCGCACATTTTGATGCCGCTGATGCTGCTGCCGGCGGCATCAAAAACCATATTCTCCCCTTCCCCACTTCCTGATTGCCATTAAAAGTTGTGATGCGTAAAATCAGTTTTCAGCTTAACGCACAACTTTAACTTCAATTTTTCAACTTTAATCAGCGCCTGAAGAAAATTAAAACGAAAAGAAAGCACAGAGATATGGAAAAAGGAAGTAGCGCATCATATTGGAAAATTCTTCTTAAAATACCACTGAGCACTTATTAATTATAATTAAAAGTTGAAGAACAAGTTTAATGTTTTCTGAAAAAGAAATCGTTACCTTCTTTATGAAAAGGATGCGGGTTGTTTTCTGAGCATCGTTGTGAGTTTAAAAATATGTAAACATTTTTAATTTCTGTCAAATATTTCGCCATAATTTAGGATATATTTTATTTTCAAAAAACCTATGCTATCTAAGAGCTTTGAGAACCAAGTCTGCAAAGTAGTTTTGATCCGAACCGTTGCGTCCACTTAACTTCTCACTATTATAATTCTCTAGATTGAAAGTCCATATTATTTATTAGTATTTAACAAAATTAGGTGAAATGGGTATGTTGAAGAAAAACGCTTCTTTGAAAACTGTAAAGTATATAAATGCTTGAACAGAATTTATGTGCTTAACCGAACTTCTTATAAATCGAAATAAAAGCAGTGTATTTTCTAGACGACCACTTTCACTTCGAGTATTTTGACTAGATCTTGTTTTATTTCTGTTCGCTTTGAACGCTGTTTAAATTAAAAATAACAATATTATAAAAATAATGTGGATATAAAAAATAAATGTTCATGCTTAGCCGATTGTTGGACTTTAAAAGTTTTGCTGCTGACATCTGTCCGGGCCACAAGTGCCGGAGACGCTGCCAGCTTAGGCGGGCAGGACAGTTCACAATTAGTTGTGCGCCTAATCCATGACAAAAACAAAATAAAGAAAAACAAGAAGGACAAGTGGAAGAAGCAGCAGGAGAAGTATCAGAATGTCCAAAAGGATCTTGGGCAACGACAGTCTCGATTAGTAGTGGCCATGAGGAACATTCCACGCCCCTAATCCCCCGCATCCCCCATCAACTCTCCAATAATTCCGATTTAAGGACTTTTTGTGTACATTGTGCAGCTTAAATGTTTAGCAATTAGTTGAAAGCTGTTTACCCATAACTGTAAATGACACTTGAGGCTTAAATGGAGCTGTATGTAAATACTACTTTTAAAGTACCAGCCGACTAATGAACATGCTTAATCAATGTCGTTTAATTCAGTGCTCAAAACTGTTTTTTAACCCCAACAAATAGTTTCATTCAACTCGGGCATAATTCTCTTGTTTTAACATTGTCTAGCGCATTGCTTTGTTCGCCAGATTTGACACGAGCTGTCAAATTTGCTGACATGACATCAAATTTGCCTGGCTCACGCACAGGTGATTAGGGCTTGCTAATGAATATTTGCGTTGCGGGCTTGGCTAATAACTAAGATTAGTTAGGTCCTTGAACTTGGTAAATTAAGTGCAATCTTTTAATTTAAAGTTGTTCTTATAGGGTATAGAAAAACCCTAAGATACAATTCAATTTCACAAATGGTTAAAGCATATTCAAGTGATTTTGATAATGTAATAATATGACTCAAATTGAAACTTTATAAAGCTTATCTAAAGTTAAAGATGCTTTAGATATTTTTATTTATTTTTTAAACAGTCAAAAATTTTGGCTTCAATTTAATTTTTGACGGCATTCAACATAAAAGTATTTTTTAATTAATTTCCTTTTAGTTCTTAAAGTGGAATTTATGTCGCGAGACTTCAAATTTCAATGCTCAATTTAAGTGTTTTCTGTCTCTCTTTCCTCTCTCTCTCCCTTGCTTTCTGCATGCTCGTACCGGCGAAACAAAACGTCCTTGATTTCATTCTAATACCATTTGCGTTAGCTTAAAGTTTTCCAACCATTTAATTTTTAACTTGTAATTTAATTTTGTAGTTTAAATATATTTAAATATATATATATATATATATATAGTTCAATAAATTGAGAGATATCAAAGTATCTTAGTAGATCTTTGATATCTCTCAATTTATTGAACTATATACGTATTTTTGCCACAATTAAGTTCGAACACGCTCACGCTTGCATATTAAAAATGTAAAACCTCAAAAATACATCCATCAACATGCTGCAAAAGTTTTTCAATTCTTGGCACAAGTGCAACGTTGCAACGTATTCCGGGCCGCAGCTAAAACTTGTGGCTAAATGCGAAGACAAACTTTAACGCGTTTCCAGTAACCGCACGTGCCACGCCCTTAACCAAGCCGCCCCTGGCAAGCAATTCTAAATATAAAATGCAAGTAGTGCATAAAATTTCAGTAAGCTTGCGCCCAAGAAATGCTGGTTTTCTGACTGCTTCAAGGGGCTCGGGGCGTATTGTGGTTGAAAGTGGGGGATCACGAATGCCTGTGAAAACATATATTATTAAATGCATCGCATGTAATTTGATATTGCCACGACTTCTGATTATTGTTGTTGTTTGAACTTTAGACTATATTCGAATATTTTGAGTTTCCCAAAAACTTTATAGATTAGGTTAACCCCATTTCTGGGGAAAACTGATGACCTTAGAAATTATTTTTCGCATTAAGTAAACCGACAATTCTTTGATAACTAAGTAAATAAGAATTTTAAGCAGCTCTCAAGTTGTTTGCATTTTTTCCACTGAAAATTGCCTTGAAAACTTTTCTTCTATTTAAGAATATTCCCTAATCTCAATTCAGTTTTTAAATTTTTGAGTATGTTTTGACTACGTACATAATTTTTTTTTTGCGTGCGTATAGAAAAACAAATCCACACATTTATTTACTTAGCATCTATTTGACAAAAATTTTAAAAGATTTGCATGCGAAAGATTTTCCTCGCTTTTTTGATTGTTGCCTATTTTCTTGGGCGCCTTTGGCTTTTATTCTGATTACAAATTACTTGGCTTAACGCAAGTATATGTTATATTACCAGTAAATTTTACGACTGGCTGGCGGACAATATACAGTTATTATATCCTCTACACATTCAAAGAAAAAAAGGGTGTATTAGTTTTGTGTTAAGGCAAAAACTCTTAGATATTATTTTTACATAATTAGTAGGTACATTTAATTTTATTTTTTCGATATCTACTTAAAGTGATTTTAATCTATTTATGTAAAAAAGGTATTTAAGAAATATAAACAACAACAGCTTAGTGTTGGATACAGGGTATATTTTAGTCTTATTTTCTTTAATACATTTTATTTGTAAGTGCTAACAATGGAATGTGTGGGGCTTTGACGTGGCTAGAGCTTATCCAATTGTCAGCATCGTTTTTTTAGGCTTTTATGCTGCTTTCGTATGCATTGGGCTTAGTTTTGGCCATAAAAATGATGGCCATCAATGAACATTTGGCCAATAAACATTTCGTCGCGGTGCCTTAAGTTATGCAACAGTGACTGAAGCTTTATGACTGAGAAGTTGAGAACTTATCGCAACTTTTGAGTGAGTTCAGCGAGATACTTTAACTTGGCCAACTGCTTGAGGCTTTAAATTGGCCGCAAAATTCGTAGCAAATTTATCTAATTGCCAAGCTGAGAATTCTCTCTTGTCTTATAGTTCATTTAACACTCTCGTCTCTCACAGCAAGTTTGACAAATTGCCTGCCTCTACATAATGATGGGCCAATTGAGCGCAACCCCGATGGGGCATGCAACAATAAATCACATTGACTGTAGGACTTGTGCAACCATTTGCGTCCCAAACTACTTAATGACAATTTGCTGGAAAGAGGTTCTTCCCAGGACACTGGCAAATTGCAGCCTGATACAGAAACAGCCTTGTTAAAGCCCCCAAAAAGTACTAGAGAATTTTTTGCATGCTATTTTATATTTATGAGCGAACGAATAATGCATTGATTTATTTGCCCAAAATCGTTTATTAGGCCAGTTTTTCTGGGCCAAGCAATAAGTCGGCAAAATACTTGATTACAGGCTGTGCTTGAGTGTGTTTCAATGTTAGTGTGTGTGTGTGCATGCGAGCAATATGAATACTTTTCGGGAGCAGTGTGTAATCAAGTTTTAAGGTTGCATAGACAATGCTTTCCTTGCAATTAGGTAAATTTAAAACTATTCGACTGGCAGATGCCCTGTAAATAGCTATTGAAGTTATGTTAGAAAATGGCCATTGATAGAAATTTTCTTTTGTTTAATATCTATGTTAATTACAATATCAATACATAAACAAATTAAAACATATATAATTAATTTGAAAGTTTTTATTATTATCAAAATATGAGAACATTTATAATAAAATTTTTTTTACATGCTATACAATTACATTAAAAAATATAATCAAGTATTTATGACAAATACATATATAATATTATTTAGGTATATTCATTTTTAAAATTTTATATAAATGCTTATAAAAAAGTGGACATAAAAACGTTATTATAAAAATTAAATTAACCTGAAAACGTATATAAAAAATATGGAGGGAAATAAATAAATAATAATAAATTATTTTTATATCTATAACTAAAAATAAATAATAAAAAAAATCCAACAAAAAGCAAAAAATAACAATAATGAAGTTGATATATTCGTAAACTTGATTAGGTGAACATTCAGTCTGTACTTCTTACACACATATATATTCAGTATTTTCTTTCAACCCATACAGTGACTAAATTTAATTAAAGTTGTCTTGCAGTCGTCTCAGTTTTCTGACATTTTGGCTCTAAATTTGTAAATTTTTGGGCAGGTGGGTCACATATTGAGCTCCAATCACATGAATACAGACTGGCAAACCAAATGTCACAAAGGGTATTAAATTTCATATGTCAAATAGCACATAACAAGTGACTTTTTTTGGAACTTTCATTGAATTCTATATGTGAGATTTATTGTTAGAGCTTTGTGTGCACTGTTGCCTTGTTGGCACCTGCTATAGGAATTCGTAATTACGCACTATTGATTCGATTACAATACGCAGCCGTTAAAGAGAAATGCTGCTTTTAATATTTTGTATACCCTGTAACCACCGAAAATGGGCAAAGAAAGAATGAAGTATATAAAAGGTAGAATTACAACAATTTAGAATAGCTATTCTTGATCAGCAAATAATAATTAATGTAAGATCAAATTTATTTTGAACTATTGATACCTTGTCCTGTTTTTCCTAACCGATAATTGTCGACTTTTAGCGCTTTAGCGATTTGTTGAGCTGTTGAAGATTGTGAAAGTAAGTGTCACCAGATTTAACTCGTGGGCTCATATATAGTATTCCAAGATGAAGTATATATTATTTATTCCTTTTCCCTTTTTGTTGATATTTTGTATAAATACTTTTTTTTTTAAATTTAAATGAAAATATGCGTTAGTATTTGTTTGCGTATTTTTTGTTTTTTTTGTTGTAAATGTTAAAATATGTATAAATAAGTACTTATGTTAATAACATCATTCAGAGCTAATTACAGCGCATCGTCAAGTCGGACATTCTAAAGTAGTACAAATATTCTATTTTTTTGTATGTTTACATAATTGTAGAAATTTGAAACAGTTGCAACAATTGAAGCTTCATTCCATTTGGAATTGCCCGTTGCTCCCACAATAAACCGATTTTATTTGGCGCTCAGATTGCACGGAGCTGGCCATGATTAGTGTGTGTGTGTGTTTTTGTGTGTGGTGAAGCTTTTGTGCCCTGGTCAATTGGCACTGCGAATTGTTCAGTGCCTTTGGCTATAAAAACAGAAAATTCATTTTGCATGTGTAACGCCCACAAACAGCTATTGTCAGAGTTTTTCAGGATTCCATGCCGCCCACAACAGACTGTGCAATTTCCGCTGTCAGTAGGTTGAACCATTACATACATCAACATATCTAAACTGATGTATGTATGTGTGAGAGATGAAAACTTACAAAAGTGAGTGTTATATTTGTTTTTGCTATGACTTAATTTTCCATGTGGGTATTATATATGCTTTAAATAAAGATATTTGGTTTAGCAGTTAAGGTGAAATAGTTGATTTTATTATTAATAATTTTAATCAAAAAATGTTATGTATTTCCCAACAATTTTTAATGTCCTAATAAATAGTTATGGTTTCCAAGAAATAACTTCGTTGTTATATTAAAGCAATACATTACCTTATGACTTACACATAAAATTATTAAAACACATCTGATAAAAATAAACAAAAAGTTGTCCACCTTTTGCTTGTTATTAAGGTAGGGCTCAAGGTCAACTTATATCTCTTTTGATTTATCAAATCGCAATTTTTTAAGCTTTTTTTTTGGGTGCTTAGATAAGTGTGATAAATACAATTATGTCAAGGTGTTGTTGTTGTTGTTGATAAAAAACATACAAAAAGGTGCTGCGAGTGGATTTTTAATTCAATGGTAAGTTGTTGAAAGTAGCGAAAAGATGTTCCGTCTTTTAAGTGAAGTAAGTTTTTTAAATATATTTTATATATGATTGCTATCTAAATTTTGGGGCTGCCTTATAGCTTACAGTTTTGGCTGCACTGTGCTGGCAGCTGCAGCTTGTGAACGCAGATTGTAATCTGTGCCAGGCCAGCAACGATGCGGCCTGCATCAATCAGACGTCGTATCACTTGTGCTTTGGCCAGAGCACTCCGAACCAGGATCAGACCTTTACGTGCCCCGACGGTTTGGTCTGCTCGGATAAGCCGCAAATCTGTTTCCAGCGCTCCGAAACGCCAGCCAGTTGTGGCGACACCGACAGCTGCGGCCTGTGCAACGAGAACTACGTGTTCGCCTGCACCTCGCGCACCACCTTTGCCCTCTGCTTTGGCGCCACAAAGCCCTCAACGGTGAATGGCACCTGCCCCACCGGACGCTTCTGCGATGCCTCCAGTTCGGACATTTGTGTGGCAACAACCACCGCCGATTCGATCGTTTGTCATTTGGATGAAGTGCAGGCACAGTCGGGATAATTATATAATATATATATAGGTGCTCTTTGATTTATGTTATCCGAAAATCATAAATTTGTATTAGTCTTAGAATTTGACTTGGAAAACTTGCCGAAGAGCTTAAGTTCGATTACTATATTATATAGTCGCCATAGTTAGAATCAATAGGCATTCTATTAGAACGTTTTTATTTAAATTTGGTCAATATGTCAAGGCAGGAGAGAGTTTATAATAATTTAATATATTTTCCCATTAATTTAATTTTAACAGCATTATATGATATAGTTTTATATGAACTCATAAACATACCATAATATAGCAGAATTTTAATTGTATATTAAAGAGTTTACTTTAATTACAGATTACATTAATAATTATGCGTAAAAAATCGAGATGCATTTTTTATTACACATTACACACATTTATTACATGATACAGCTGCGGAACACATAAAACAAACTGCATTTAATTATAAAAAAATTCGTAGAAACATAAAAAACTTATAGAGTAAGCGCAGACTATTTCTCAGAAGTCAATTAGTGAAACCCGAGTACTTGCATATTTGCGAATGTAATATGCAAATATTAATTACACTTTTCCGCGAAAATTATTTCTGGCGCAAATTGCGCATACGCCATGTTGGCGCACATAATTACAGAAAATGCATATATTTTTCCTTTAATTTGCTTAGTATTAAAAACGTTGATTATTTAAATTTTAGAGTCTTCACAAAATAAAGTAAATCCCTAAAAGACTTGCAGAAAATGTTATTCTGATAAAGCAACAACATGCACCATATAAAGAAGTTTAAAAAAAAAATAAATTATTAAAAATGAAATGTAAACTGTAATACAATATAACTAAATATAAAATTAATTTAAATTTAGCTGTTCCTTAAGACATATATGTTATGTTTATTCACCTAAGTACCCTATAGGTTAGAGAATTTCAGTTATTACAAAACTCACGCGAGCTGGCAATATTTATGTTTATCTACAATTTGCGCTTGTTCCTTTCGCTACGTGTTTTATGTTTGCATTGAAATAAAGTTTTATTTGCCACTCCCCTCACCGACACGCTAGTATAATATTTACATTTGGAGTATACAGCAGAGAATTGTGTATGTTTAAATCACATATTGATTCACTAGTGATTTAATTAATTGATAGCTCTTTTAAATTTGAGTGTGTGCTTTATTGTGTCTCTTATTAGATTATTATTTTTAATTAGAGTTCGTTTACAAAGCAGAGCGCAGAAGTTATTGCATGGCAATACAACACCCCCTTCACCTTCTCTTCATCAGACACCAATAGTGCCAACTGTGAAAGAAAAAAACATTTTAAGAGGTTTCGAACAAAAATTTAATAATATAAAAATATAAAGAACCAAAAGTTCTTTTTTTTTGATGACAACATGATGTCTGCTCTCTGTTCTATGTTTAATTTTTATTGATAGTTATTGGTATACCCTGTAGCTTTCAAAGGCTAAAAGCACTTGAAAACTTGATAGTACTTGTCAAAATTATTGTCAATTTTTGATAATTATTCACAAAAACAATTTTTATATTGTTTTTGATATTAACTGTGACAACTACAATTGAAAAGAAATATAAATTTAAAATTATAAATTAAAAATAAAAAATGTCGAAATTAGTAAAAAAATTAAAAAATTTTATTTACAAGAATGCATATAATTTAAACCCAGAATCAAACTGATAAAGTTGACAAAGTTGTTGGAGTTTAAAATATGAGAGTCCCATAGCTCTCGAAGACTTTAAAATGTTTGTAAATTTAAACTATCAATAAAAATATTAAATGTTTATCAATAAGTAACGTTTTGTCGAGCATACTCAACCGGAGCCATTTTATTTCAATTAATTAAACTCATTTTTTAGGGAAAATAAAATTGAATGGCTGCAATAAGAGAGCAAAATAGATAACCAGCAGAAGAGAAAGAAGAGAGAAAGAGAGAGAGAGAGAAGGAGAGATGGGGAGAGAGAGAGAGAGAGAGAGAGAGAGAGAGAGAGAGAGATAGCGCGTGAACATTGTACAAAGTTGTTCTCTACTCACTGTTTGCAGACCAAGTTTATTAGCGTCAAGTGTGGAAAAACAAAGTCGAGATAGTTTTGTTGAGAGATAGTTGAAAGGTGCCAGACATCTCTTTGGTCCTTACTTATGCCGCGTTCCTAAATGAACCTTAATATTATTTACTTTAAGCTGCTTTAAGCTATTTGCAATTAAACTTTACTTTAACTTTAAGTGTTCGCACCTGTTTCTTGGCACCTGTGTTGGCGCTCGAATTGGCAATTTAAGTCGTTGTCCAACTTGAAGCAATCCTTTTGGCCAACTTTGCTGTTTGCCAACGTCAAGTTTGGTTTAAAAATTTACGAGTCTTTGTTGTGCTTTTTGCGTATGTTTTTTGTATGTTTTTGGTGCTGTGTACATCAGCGTGGGCGTCTGTGTGTGTTTGTGTGTGTTTCCACTTTCGTCTGTGTGCACGCGTTCCGTTTCCGGCTGACAACGTTGTAGGCCTGCTGTACATCCTGCTTGGCGCGTTTGCTTGCCGACAGTAAGTGCACACACAAACCCACACGCACACACACATATTCTTGCAAAAGCTGTGCACAGTCGTTTGGCACTTTTGGTTTTTATAGCCACGAAAAAGAGTCGCTTTACTTAGTCAGGCGTTTGTTAATAAAATTTTTAATATATTTTATTTTATTTATTAAAATATTTTTGTTTGCATTATACGAGTTGAGGTATTTTATTAATTAATGTTATTGTTAATAAAAAGGGGGAACATGTTTTATTAATTATTATAACTTATAAGAAAGCTATTCAAATTTTAAAAAATGTATATATGTTGAAAGTTTATAATAAATGTATATCAAAATTTATAGGTACAAAGTTTTTTCTTTTTAATTTATTTTATATTAAATTCAAAAATGTAACAAAATATATTTTTATTTTATAAAAAGGTTTTCTTTCAGGCAAAATTTTAAAAATAATTATAAATATAACTAGTATTTATTAATTGTTTCTACATACTCCATTTTTTTAGAGGAATATGATTACGCTTTTAAAATAATTATAGTTGTACTTATATTTATTTATTTTTTTTATAATTATTTTACATACCTTTTATGTTTAGAGGATATTCGAAATTTGTGGTGAATAAATTTGTATTTGCTTTTGCACTCGTTTTATGCACTTATTTAATTTTTATTTAACTTGTCAGACGCTAACGTTTATTGCAGTACTTTGTTTTGGCTCATCCCATTTGCTTCTTTCTCTTTTTCGCATTTGCGTTCTCTTTCCCATTCATCTGGTCCTTTTACTGCGTTCTTTTACTTGTTAAGTCAAGTGAATTATTAATATTTCAAATGAAGCGTTTTATTTAAAAGAAAATGTTGGACTGTTGTTCTTTGGTGTATTGTGTGTTGTGTGTGGGTGTGGTTGTGTGTTGTTGTATTTTATTCAAAAACTCTGTGTTTTCTGAGTATCTTTGTGCTCAAATATAAATTTGATTGCTTGCTGTGATTTGGCAAAGTATTTTATAAAACTCTTTTAAATTTTTGTTGCTTTTTCCTTTTTTATTTATGTAGCACATTGGGAATCTTGAATGTTTGTATGGGCCACTTTCTAAAAACTTTTTGTTTTGTTTTAAGTGCAATTTCCCAAATCCTTTCTAGTTCATTTAAGCGCCTTACAAAGTGCAAACAAATGCATCAAATGCTTTCAATAAAATCCTTGTACCAACCAATCCGGAACACGTATATATTCAATTATTGTAGGAGCACATGCCATGCCCTCTCACTTCTCTCTAAACTGGCTTTTTCTCCATTTTCTTGTCCCCATCCCTTCTTAGAAGTCAGGTGAACCCGTAAACCGTTCATTTGGTCACATTCAAATTCATAGAATTTCTCTGTAAAACTCTTGTTTTTCTCGTTTCGTTTTAGACTTTTCCAAAAAAAACATTTCTACTGAATTCAAATTGAAAACACTTGATGTGCTGTCGTTTCACATCTCCGACTGCTCTGTCAATTATTGGGGGAATTGTTTTGGTTGTGGTTTTGGTTTTATCCTTTCATTTAGGCAAATGCATTGGAAATTGGAAACATGTCCATGAAATTTTGTCAATAGTTTTTTATGGAATGGAGCTGACCACAATTTCATCTGAAACGTAAATTGTAGAAGTAAAAGAAAGACAATTGTTTTACGTAATAACGAATAATAATATTGTGGAAAATATTATTTTTTAAAATGCTTAGTATTTTTATACTTTTTACAATTTATTGAATATGGCCTAAATAATAATATATATATATTCAAATCTATAAAATAAGAGCATTATATTAATTATGTATTTATTTTATTATATATTATTATATTAATAATGAGTAATTAATAATAAATATATATTTATACATATTTTATTATAAGCTATGCAACAACCAGCAACTCATATAAAAATTAGTTAAAAGAGAGTTCATAAGTTAAATTATATTTCAATTCTATTGACGAGACCTGCTTGATGGTCAAGACTCATTGAGCTGACCTTGTACAAAGGCTAACATCGATAACGCGTTGAATATGGCCTAAATAATAAATGTGAAAATTATAAATGTGTGCACTTCCCTTTGCTGTGGTGTCCAGACCAATTGTATTACGTATACGCCGCGTGCAAGACAAGTTGTTAAGTGCTGCACGCAAAGGCCAAGTGAATGAATTGCTGCGAGTGTGAGTGTACTGAATACACAGTTGAATACACTCGTGTTTTATTTGAAAGCCAAACTGCAACCAAATAAGTCAATAAAAACAATCATTAAACGGCGGAAATAATTAAATAAAAGAAAGCAGGCAAAAAAGTTAATTGTTATCGATGTGGGGAAGGAGCGGATATTTAATTTAATAACGAAATAAATAATGGAAATGGAATATTTATAAAAGGCAACAGAAAGAATTTATTGATTATCTCATTAAGTAAAATTTAAAAATGTATTATTTACATTTGAATTATTACTTAATACTTCTAAGTGCATATTAAAGAATAGAAAACAAAATCTTCAATTCTTTGTTTTGAGTACCCAATGTCATTTTTGCTGTTCAAACAAGTCTAAATGGGCAATTGATTAATTATTAAGTAAGGAAACTGCCCAAGTCACATCTGCATATATCTACATATGTATAAATAGAACCTGCTTTTAATGTAGAGACAGTAGAGACCCCACCAAATTCTCATTAATATGCAAGTAGCATAAACACGTACACCGGACATTTGAGGGCTCGGACGAGACAGGTCCTCAGTTAACCGGGCCAACAAACTGCAGCAACAACAATAGCAACAGCAACAACATTGATGTTTATTTGCATGATTATCTAAACAGGGAAAAAGCAGGACACAAAAATATGATGAATTGATGACCACTGAACCGTAAATAGTTGCTTGAATTGAGCCAAACAATGGGCCAAACGTCAGCCAAGTCCGAGCTGATTTAATAAGACGATAATGGCTAAGAAATTAGAATAGATTAAGACAAACGTGCAGGTGAGCGACCAACAGAATAATCAGCAAATGGGGGATATAAATAAGGGTCAGTTCAGCCCGTATCGTGTCCAAAATGACAATGCAAATATATGTACATACACAAGATACACAAGTTTTTGCATATTAGTTTTGGCCTGTTGAGTTACAAGTTTTAAGCTATCAAACCGTTTAATGTGATGGGGAAAAAGCAGCCGGCGGAAATTCAACTACTTTATGACTACATGTGGTCGTAAAGAGCATAGCTCATAATTCCGCCAAAGACATTGGGTCGTAAATTATAAGTTTAAGGCATATTAAAGAATTGTTCATAAAAGGCAACCTTCATAAAGCGTATACAATCCCGAACAACATACATATACATGAATGTTTTTGTAGATCATACTTGTCTTTTATGGTAAGTACTCAATATTTCTTTTAAGAAAAAAAAAAACCAAATAACAAATTTCAGAAAAAATAAAATGCAAACTTAAAAAAATTGGTTAAGTTATTAGTTTATTAAATTCAATAATTTATTTTATTAAAAAAGTATGCACTCTTTATGAAGATATTTATTTTCAGTCTATATACCTTTTAAAAACCATTAAAAAATATTATCTTAAAATAAAAAAACAAACATGAATTCCAAATACAAGTTAGTACAATATATTTTTTTATTACACTCTCTTCCTTTTACAAATCAAAAATCTGTTTTAAGCAATTTTATTAAAATATCTTATAATTGTTCCTAAATATTTTGTCCAATCATTTTTTTAGCATTTAATTTCTCCTATTTCTGCAATTACTTTCTTCCGATGATTTATTATAATATTTGCTTAATCTAAAGTTTGAGCTATTTCAAAAGTTATGATCTAAATTTATTTTAATTTTGAATTTTTTTTCCTCAGCTTGAAGTTAAGTTAAAAAATCACGTAAATTTTTGCCAAATATTTTTGAAAATTGAATAAAGCAGCGTAGAAACGCCCACGTCTTTCTTCGCTGAGTGTTCGCGTCAACTGTTATTAATAACAGCGACGTCTCGTTTTGCGCCGAGCGCTAATTATTAGCAGAGCTGTCAGCTAGCAGCGCTGTTAATAAACAGCAATGATAACTAGCAGCGCTGTCCATTAGCAGTGCTGCCTTTCAGTGGTGAGTTCAGTTAACAGCACGTCCGTAGCTCGTATTGTGTTTTGTTTGCTTTTGCATTGAACTTGAACTAGTCACAAAGTTGTTGATTTTGTTTTTTTTTGAGCGCGAATTTCGCCGGTTTGCTTGTGTTGTTGTTGCTGCTGCTGCCGCTCACTAAGCAAATGTTTTTGCTGCAATTGTCCGTATTGTAGCAACAGTGATGCCTTTTTTCTCTGCTCTGAATTGTTTTTATTGTCCGATCGTTATGAATTTTCTAAGATAAAAGTTAAGTACGTAACTCTAAGCCTAAAATTATGAATGTAGAATATTATCAATTTAATATTTTATTAAAATTTTATTTATTTTAATGTTCCGTCCGATTGGGCCGATTTATTTCTATGCAATGTAAAAAATTTAATTAAAAATAATGAACCTTGCTAAAAATTCATTAAATACAAATTTGAAAGCAAATTTAATATGAAATAAATGGATTTTCAAATTTAAATTTATTGATATGAAAATAGTTGTGCAAACAAGCTTAAAGTGGGGCTAAAGGCTTTGAGCTCTTTGATGTGGTTTTCCAAAAGGATTCCTCCTATTTAATTTAGTAGAATGACTTGTAGTTTTAATTATGTATTTTAATTGACCACCTTTTTGTATTAATTTAGTTGCAGCATTTCAAATATGTAAGATTAGAAGATAAATAAATACAAATGCTGCAAAGACAAGCAATCATCAACTTTTGAAGGCAACAGCTGGGCCAATTGATAAATTAATTGATTTTGCAACAAGGACAAGAACCCTAATTATGCTAAGCATAAGCCCCGAAAGTCAGGACAATTATCCTGCGTGTTGCATGTGAAAAACGGTATTTGGTAATATTGCTGCTATTGCTGCTTAGGAGAGGTGATTAAATATTGTTAAACCATAGCAAAAGGTAAAGTTTTATTTCTCTAATCACAAATTACACGTCCTTCTATTTATTTGTGTTCATTTAAATCGCTTGCAAAATGGCTCGGGTAAGCCACAAATATCATTTAAAATTGAATATCTACTTTAAGCAAGGTTCATTGCACGGTTCTCAAATGTGAACAGCTTCAGATGTAAAAATATATATAAAACCTTAAAAATTTCTCAGCACAGTCAAAGTTGAATGGTCAGCTGAAGTCATAAAAATAAAAAATAATACAAAAATGCACAGCTTTCATTGCTAATATTATTTTTAAACACGAAATTCCCATGCGAAAACTTTCGAATAGCATTAACAATATAAAAAGCAGAAACAAACATTTTATTGCAGAAGTACTCAAGCAAGTTGCCCAGACAAGAAATCATTTGAACAGGTGCAAACGACTTGCCAAATAAAATAAAATCAACTGTGAACCAAAAAGGGGAAATCGCAGCCTGAAAAATGACAAAAGTTTTCTGGGAAAAACTAAAATGAAATAAATCTAAATACAAAAAATTTCCAGAACATAAAACGTGTTGATAAAATGCAAATTTTAAGAGAATATAGTATACATTGGGGAGTGCTCCGTTTAAATACCCTGGTAGCTAAATAAGTGACATAGTTATTGAAAACTACTACTACTACGAAATAATTTTAAATATGTTTATTTTGTATAAGAAAAATTATTGAAAAGCAGTTGGAGAGATTTAAAAATTTTTTTATTGATATTTGTATTTTTTTTGGTAGGTAGTTAAAGTAAAAGTAAAGAATGGAAAAAAATGTTGTAGTATTTGAGTTCAATGAATCAGAAGAGATGATTGTGTGATGAATTCGCAGTCGAGACGGGACATGCTAATAAAATCAGCCCATTAGGGCCACAAAGTGGCTGCCAGTTTGACTGACAGACAGTTGGACTGACAGATTGCAGGCGAATCAATTGAATTTTGGCCAGGGGACTTTCACTTAAAAATAGCTAGTACTATTCATTGTATCTGCAAAAAGCCACAAGACGCACAAATGTTTTTTGACTAGCGCCACGTGGCGAATGCGCAATATTTGCACGTGTCGAAAACATCGAAGTGAAGGCATTTCGTGAGGCTAATTGAATTCTCGTGTAGATGGTTGTTGGGTTTTTAGATAGACAACAAAAATAAATTAAAAGGATTTTACGACAATTGACAAAGCAAAAAGGGAAACCCATGAGTCTGCAAGCAGCCAAAAATCGAAGTCAATTCTATGACAAACAAAAATTCAAATTTCACTTTTTGTAGCTTTTTATTATATATATATATATATATATGTATATATTTTTTTTATTATTATATTATACACTTTTTATATACACTGCAATAATTATCTTAAGAATTTTTATGTGGTCTAAGTAGACTGCGACACACTCTTTGACCTTCCGAGCATATTTTTCTAGTGCCTGCCTCCAATGCTATTGCGGAAAATTCAGAAGTTATTGTTAGGCATCTCATATACATTTGTACACCGTACTTACGACTTAGATTCATTTTCTTGCGAACGCATTTCTCTTGGGCCAGAAAACAGTCATTTTTATGCTCGTAAAAGCAGCCTTTGCCATCGGAACTGCAGATTGGAGCGAAAATGTTAGTGCACTTAAAGTTGCATTGCCTTAAATTGCCACAGTGAATGTTCCAAAATGCGAGTTGAACTAACAAATAAAAATAAGTTATGAAACGATATTTAAAATAATTCAAAAATATACTATATTTATGAAGCAGATGTTTTAAACTTTGTTACCAATAAATATAACCAAATACAATTTCATGTTGATGTTATTTGCTCGAGTAACGTTTGTTTACTAAAATAAATTAACTGGGAGGTTAGCTTAAATAGAAAATTTTTTATCGACAAAAGCAGCTTTAACTTATTTGCAATATTTTTCAGAACAAAGTCATATATTTAATTATAAATAATTTTAATATATTATTGTTATTAAAACTGCAGATGACATTGTACGACATATGTATTTTTCTTATACTTTATTATTTTATTTAAATCAAATAATATATTTTATTTTTGTATTTATTCTATTTATTTATTTCATACTAATTAATGAATTATTTTACAAATCATGAAATTGAATTAAACTTCTCCTTTTGCTATGTTATGTTATGTTAACAAAATTTCTAAATTAGCAATTAGCGAAAGCTATAATCTCAAAAAAAGAAAAAAAAACCAAAAACAAAAAAAAAATGAAAGAAGCGAGTATGAATAAAAATATATACTGAACAATAGACGGACTAGGGAAGCTAAAGGATAACCGAATCAGGTACCTAGCAGCAATGTACGCTATAATTAGAGCACACATAATGAGCTTGTGATTTATGCGTGGGAGGGCTCTAGAGAAAAAACAAATATATAACAGTCATGTTGACACTGTCGTAAAATATCCTCTAGTTAAAACAGTGCATAACAGCACATAAACATGACCAGGACCAGCACACAACTGTACTTTATTAGTTAAATAACTATACGCCCTTTTGTGATAAATGTTATGTGACATGTTGAAAGGGGTGTGCATTAAATACCGTTAAGTACTCACACACTTGTACAGTGGAGGTCATGTAATTAGGAGAATATATAATTTTGACTGTTTTTCTATTTCATGATTGATTTTAATTGAATGAAGTGTCTTACGACTTTTCCGAAAATCAGTGCAAGAAATTGGGTATACATTTTATTGAGGCTCCTTTTATTTTTTTAATTTATTTTTATTGATTTTTAATTTCAACAAATATTTTTTTCTTAAATACTTAAAAAAAATAAAATTTGGACTTCCCTCGTCTTACTAGGGCCTGATCCAATCTTACGTGGAGGGTCTTTCTTTCAGGGTCAAAGTAAGAGGGCAGGTGTCTTCCACCCACCAAATTTATGCCGGAGCAGCTCAAGACTTCTTGGACCGCCTTAGCAACTGGGTTAGACGCTGAATCGTGGAACTTAACCCGGATAAAAGTGCTACTGTATGTTTCACCTTAAGACGTGGCGAGCCCGCAGCCCTGGGGCTGAATGGGTCGAATTTAAATCAGGCGGCGGCGACGCGCTACATACGTGTCTTACTGGAGAAGGATTAATGAAACTGTACAGCGCTGCCGCCACAGAATGCAGAAACTAAACTGGCTACTCAATCCCCGCAGCAAACTGTCTCTAGCCTGCAAACGAAAGATACACATTGTTTGCGTGGCTCCTATCTGGAGATACGCCATCCAAATCTGGGGACTGGCGGCACCATCGCACAGAAGAAGAATCCAAAGCTTCCAATGCCGATAACAGCGGAGGATAATTGGAGCTCCTTTTTATGTGCGCATTAGCGTTCTACATAGGGACATGAAAATAGCTTGGCTCGAAGACCAAATAAAGAGTGCCTTACAGAGTGAAAACTACAACCACCGCGTAAGCGCTCATGCCAATAGGCTAGCAAGAGAGCTACAAGCCGGGTATCTTGTCAGTTTTATTTAATCTTACTTATCGATGCCTTGCAAAACAATAAAAATAAATAATTTAAAAAAAATTTGCCCCAAAATACTTTTAAGTATAAAATATCCGCAATGCAACAAAAAATAATGAATATAGGATATAATATTAAACTATGATACAATCATTCATAATTATGATATGTGTTTGGATATCAAGTTAATATTTTTCGAAGCTCTGCCGCATTGCAACCATGTACACGGGACGTATACGTAACACGTGGCACACTCATAACTCAACTGAAAATCCAAGTCGGATTCAGATTCATCTTTGCACTCGCACGCAAAGCAGATTTATTTCAGCATATTTTTTTTTCTTAAATTTTTGTTTGGCTCTGACCGCTTTTTGATATTCCCAAAGCGCGTTGACTTTGCTCGCGAGTTGTTGATTACGGGCAAAGCCCCATGTTCCGCCATGTGCGCATATTCCCCGCTGACACGTTCTTCTTCTTGGGTGTTTTTATTTGTTGGGTATTTTTTTGGCCTTGCCAAAACTGAAATTCTTTGTTTGTTTGTAATAAATTGTGGTTAAAATGCTCACGCGTCGCGCTATTTGTATATTATCCGGGGGAATTTTTCATTTTGCCTTGTTCATATTTTAATTATTTAAGTTCTTTGAGGTCGCTGCTGAATATTCCGGTCACGTGTTGGGCAGATTGTGGAGGATTTGGTAATGACATTGTTGTGCTAAAGTAGCAGGAAGTAGGATGTTAGGCCTTGGACACATGTTTTGATATACCATCTTTATAATTATATTAAAATAAATTAACAAACAGAATTAAAATAAAATAAAATAATCTAAAAAACGGTTAGTCTCCCTTTTAGTTTAGTCAGAAAATATAAAAGTATTAAAATTTAATATGTATAGAAAAAGTCTACTAAAATATTTATGTACTTAAAAGCAACAATGTTGTTTTATATAATTTACTATTTATATTTTATGTTATATATTATGAGGTGAAGTGAGGGATATTAAGTATAATTATTGCAAGTAGACTATATACCACGTTTTTTTTGTAATGTCGACAATGCTAACAAAAGAGTCAAATTCAATTTACAAATCTGTTGCACACCCTTCAAATGATTTTATACAATAAATTTATCGTTGAGATTTTCCAAGAAATAGATCCTTTCATCCATGCATATGTAGTAAGCATTCAATTGACTTTTGTTTACTTCTTGGAAGCAATCATGTTCACTTTTAGCGCATAAACTTTTGAACATGCTAGTTTATTTATATCTTTCTTATTCTATTAATGTAGGCTTTAATTTGATCATCACCTTTCGTGCATGACCTAAGCCCAAACAAACCATAAAGGTTTGAGGCTCTGCGGAACCTTTTTCAACTTTAAGTCCGGAATATAATAAAATAAATTTCAACTTTTTCAGTAGCTACTCAAAGTGTTTTAATGGCCCTTGGCAAACTTTTTCTTAGAATGTTTATAAATCAATCACAAATTGTTGTTGTTGCTGTTGTTCAGGCCCATAGCATTTCCTTTTAAACTGTTAGCAGGTCTTAAAAATTGTGTCGCATTTTAAATTATTGGAAAAATCTTTTGAAAATCTTTGCAATTAAAGTTGCTGCCAAAAGTTTGCTGACAGGCAACATACAATTTAAAGAAGCGCCCAAGAGGATGACAAAGCAAAAATAGAAAAAATAACTCAGAAAAGAAAATATAAAAAAAAAATAATAAAATGTATAGAAAAAAAAATAAAAAATATGACAAGCAAAATACTGGCGCAGGTCTGCGGCAAAAATCGGGCCAAAGCTCTGTGGAATCAGACAACACAGCGAAAAGTTTCACACGCTAGTGAAAAGGACGCGAGGAAAGGACACGGCGTGGACTCTTACCCGGTGGTAAAGCGTAACATGCGATCCTGGACTGGGACTCACATGTGATTCTGAATGTGAACGATGCCATATGGGATTTATGTGTTAACGAATGCGCCGACTAGGCGGCAATAAATGACAGTGAGCCAAAAGTAGGCAATGCGCATTGAACCGAGGGCCGGCTGAAAGACAGCCTAAATAACTTTGCGGACTTTAAGTCACATTCCAAAATATTGCGCATTCGCCCCATTGAACGGGCCGAGTGGGGAAACATGACCAAAAGGTTGGCAAGCAACGTAAAGTGTTTGTTCCTATTTATGCGTAGGCGACTTTAATCTGCTTTTGTGATTATTTGATCTTAGCTTAAAATGCAACTATGTGGCCCTATGGTTAACTAGGTTAACGGCTTTAATGGTGAAAGTTACTGGTTAAGTAACCAAGTAACAAGTGAAAGTATTTCTTCTTTGATAAATGATGAAGTAAATAAAGTTATGTAAGTCTTACCAACTGTTTAAAAATGTTTACAATCATTTTTAATGTTCTTAAAAAATTGATATAACTAATGAGAAACATTATCTTACATGATATTATTTAGATTTACTCCTAATTTAATTTTTTTTCGTTAAAGCTTGCTTGATTTTGGTCAAAAATTGCAACTGTCAAATTTAGTGAAGTTAAAAAATCTAAATATTAATTTTTTGATGCTTACATCAGTCATATTTGTTAAATTGATTTTATTTTCAATATACATAGATTGATTTTTATAAATAAATTGGTATATAAAAATAAATAAATAAATAATTAAATTTGTTAATATTTGGACAGGTGTCCTGTGTATAGTTCCATATATAATTTAACGAACTTGAGTGCAAATAATGTTCAAATATAACGAAGGACCTGCTGAGCAGCCACTGTAAACTGAATTTGTCAAATGTCAACGCTAAACTGATGGCAAACAAGGACAACAAATTGCTCGCTAAATATTTTGACTTACCCTTGTCAGCTGTTCTTAATAGTGTTGTTGTTGCTGCTGCTGTTATTCTGTTTGAGGTTTGGTCTCTAAAGCCACTTAAATGGCACACATATCAACAACAACCTTACGGTAAATTTGCCAGCCAAGAATGTTATATATAATATATATGTATGTAGCTAACCTTCTACCCCCACGCTCAACTCTGATCCACCCTTCGCAGAATTCGCGGAGCTTTTTCTATTTCATATGCTTTAAAGGAGGAGAACGAGGCAAGTCCTTATGGCTTTCACTTTATTAAGTTTTATGTCGCATGTAACCATTTTGATTGACACATTATGGCCACACATAACGGTTCTTTTTAGCGGCTGTAAACAAAAACAGCATCAAGAGCTGTAGGCAGAAATTGAGTAAAAGATAGAGGGGTATATAAAAAATGGGCGAGTTGAAAAACAACAAAATAAAAGATTGATTAAAAGTGATTTTTAACAACAACATTAAACAATTTCTAAGGAAACTTTAGTGGAGAGTATATATAATACAATACATAAGAAAGAGTTGTTAAGATTTCCAAAACACATCATTATCTTTATTTATTTACTTTATTTTACTCGAATAATAATGAATTCATGAGATTCGCGTAGAAAGGCGATGGGAAGCAGGATAAGCGCAGAAAGTAAAAGAGAGATAGAGAGTGCTTATAGTAGAATAAGATAATAATAATAATAAATAAGATAAGATAAGATAATGACAACTTTTCTTCTATTTCTTAAAAGTCTTTTTTTACCATCTTACTTTAAAACAAACATCCAATAGTACAATTAAATTCACTTTAATTCAGAATAAAAAAAAAGGAATAAAGAACATTTAAATTTCTATGAATAATATACTATTTTTATCTCACATTGCGTAAAGCAAAAAGACTACACAAAGGTCAACATGTTTCTATGGCTTGCGTGGCGCTTGCAACGTACACGTGAAAATCCGTATTTGAATGCAGCGTGGAAATGTTTTCCACACAATAAAATCGCAGCATGAATTTTACCCAGGGGTTAGACCTCTTTTCGCCTTGACGCTTACAAACAAAAGGTGCACAGGCAGCCACAGATCTGCGTCAAGTTAAACACACACACACACACACACACACACACA